>BQNB010118021.1:0-21070 GCA_026074375.1 Tanacetum coccineum
ATTCTTGCAATAATTATATAAAAGTGGGTAATTTACTTGGGATAAATGATGCTATAAAAGTAACGTTATTTGATGTCATCACCATCATCCATCACTTCATTTCTAAATATAAATCAATCTCTATAAGGAACAGAATTTTCATGCACACTATTCGTGATGACAGTGTTTTGGGTACATTGAGATTTGTCTCTAAATATGATGAATATCAAGTGTATAGAGCACTATTTCCTGAAGGGATGTCTAATCAGCAGATGCGGGACTCTCCTGCCTACAAGACTTATCTTGCATTCGCTACAGGAGCTGCAACTCCTAAGAAAGCTAGGAAATTCAAGAAACTCGCTTCTCCTTCTAAGAAGAAAACTCTTATTGCTGTTGAAGAGCCTATAGAGAAACCTGCCAAGAAACCTACTACTAGAAGACAGTCTATTGGGCACCAGCAAAGACTGAAAGAAACAAAGGAATTAAATTGTTGTCTAATGCCGCATTACTTGAGGAAGCTCAGTTGAAAAAGACTATCAAGAGATGCAAGCAGGAGACACATATTCATCAAGCAGGTGGCTCAAGTGAGGGAGCTGATTTAGAATCAGAGGTTCCTGATGAGCTAAAAGGCAAGTCAATTAACACAAGTAAAGGAACTGGATTAAAACCAGGGGTTCTCGATGTGTCCAAAGCAGGTTCTTCTGAGAGTGAATATGAGCCTTAGGGAGATAATGGTGATAATGACGATGATGATCAACAAAGTGATGATGAAAGAACAAAATCTCATGATGATGACAAAGCTGTTGATATCAATAAGACAGATGATGAAGAAGACGATGAGTTTGTACATACTCCTGAAAACTATGTACCTACTAATGATGAAGATATTGATGATGAAGAGTTTAATCATATCAATAAGGAGATGTACAGTGATGTAAATGTGGAGTTGAAAGACTCAGAGCGTGAAGGTGAAGGAAAAGATGATGAAGAGATGACCGATCCTAGTCATGTAGATGTTGAGCACGAGAATGTTAGTCAAGAAGTTGCAGGTGATCAAGACAAGGATGATGCTCAGGCAACAGTTACGGCTGCCCTTGCTACACAAAAGACTGAAGTTCCACTATAAAGTTCTTTTATCTCATCCGACTATGCCACTAAATTTCTCAACTTTACAACATTCCATCAGGTGAAAAAGAAATTATCTTAATGATGGATCTTAAAGTCCAACATGAAGATCCAAGTATTCAGACCTCACCTCTTCTCACCATCCCTATTTTTGTAATTCCTAAATCTTCAACAGCTCCAGCAACAATCATTACTTCCCTTCTTTCATCACTCTTCCTTAATCTTCAACAATCAACACCAATCTCAACACCAACAACTACAGAAGCAACAACCTCAACTAATATTGTTCCTGATTCCGAAACCCTTTCTGCTATCCATCAAAGACTTTCTGACGTGGAAAATGAAGTCAAGACACTCAGAAATGTTGATCATAGTTAAAGAGTACCTTGGAACAAGTCTGGATGATGCTCTTCAAAAGCCACTCCAGAGACATACTACAGAACTCGTTAAAGAACACTCCGTTCTAGCAGATGTCACATACATGCTCTAACAGCAACCAAAACCTCAGAAAAGTGTTGCTGATATTTGCAAGATCAAGATAGAACAAGCAGGGAAACATCAAGAGCCTAAATATACAATCGTATCATCTGACGTGGATGCACTTCCGGAATTTGATCAGAAACGAACTTTGTTCGAGACCATGACTAAAACCAAGTCATTTGAACAAAATTCCAAGCATAAAGGTCTATATCATGCTCTCATAGAGTCAATACTTGAAGATGAAGATGCCATGGATAAAGGTGTTGCTGACAAGTTAAAGAGGAGAAAGCCAGATGATGACAGGGATGAAGGCCCTCCTGCTGCACCAGACCAAGGGTTGAAACGGAAGAAGACTGGCAAAGAAACTGAACCATCAAAGAAGGCCAAGTCAACTGGGACTTCCAAAGGAACCACCAAGTCTCAGCCAAAATCAACTGGCAAGTCTGCACAAGCAAAGGAGACCATGTTTGATGCTGGAGATACTCAAGTGCCACATGATCTTAGAGAAGACACGAGTAATACTGATGAACCACCCGTTATCAATGTTGATCCAAAGGATTGGTTCAAGAAACCAGAAAGACCTCCTACTCTAGATCCTGAGTGGAATGGATTTGTGACCTTTCCAAAGTAGAAAAACCTTCAAAAACATTCGATGATTTAATGAGCACTCCAATAGACTTTAGCGCATTTTTCATGAACCACCTGTAGATTAGTGATCTCACACAAGATATTATGGTAGGATCGACTTATGAGCTTCTAAAAGGCACGTGCAAGAGTTATGTTGAGCTCGATTATAATATGGAAGAATGTTACAAAGCACTGACTGATCAACTTCACTGGAGTAACCCTGAAGGTGATAGATATCCATTCGACTTGAGCAAATCACTACCTCTGGTTAAATCAAGAAATCGACAAATTGTCCCGGTTGATTACTTCTTCGACAATGGCTTGGAATACTTGCAAAGAGAAAGCACCGGCAAAACATACACGACTTCTTTGACCAAGACAAAGGCTGCTAAGTACAATCTGAAAGGAATTGAAGACATGGTACCCAACTTGTGGAGTCCTATAAAAGTAGCATATGACAAGCATGCTCTTTTAGGTACTTCACACTGGGGACCCAAAAGACAAAGATTCTATGGGTATGCTTCCAAGATGGTGTCCAAATATGATGTGTACTCCACCAAAAGAATTCTTGATGTGACAAATGTTAAAGTTAACATATGGTATGGTTATGGTCATCTAGAGGAGATTGAAGTCCGAAGATCTGATCAAAATTATACAAGTTCAAGGAAGGCTACTTCCCCGACTTCATCTAAATGACATCGAGGACATGCTACTTCTTGTCGTTCAGAACAGACTCTTCAACCTCGAAGGTGATGTCATTGTGCACTTCGGCGCTGCATTACGTATGTTCACAAGACGTATTGTAATCCAGAAGAGAGTGGAAGATCTTCAACTTGGTATCGAGAGCTACCAAAAGAATCTCAACATATCCAAGCCAAGAACATGTGATGAAGACCTCTCCCAAAGATCACCATATACCACTCTCACAAATCCTTAAGGAGACATTTATGAAGACAAGCTGAACAGGAAAAGATTTATGCGTTCTGATGAGCTCTACAAGTTTAGTGACGGTACACTTTAATCGGTTCGGGATACTATTCATGACATGGCAACAAATTTAAGGATGGGATATAACAAAGCCATGACAAAGAGTATATGGACTCACTTAGACAAGACAAGGTCTCACATCATGGTTAAAGAGATTGATCGTCAGTTGCAGGAAAGGAGGTTGATGAGGAGCTTAGAAAAGTTTGTTGGTGGTAGACATTACGAGGAAGACCTTAGACTGCTTCAACGGACAATATGACTTTGTCATATTTTGTCCTACTCTTTCAGGTCATTCTATCTTAATTATAAACTTGTCAATATGTAAATAAGTAATGTTAGACTAAAAATAGGCATATATAGGGTTTGAGTTCGAATTTTCAAGAATTTCTTAGTAAATTTAAAAAATTTCAAATTAACGTACTCAAACACCATATAATACCCTCAGAAATTGAGTGGGAGCATTAAAATGTTCCTAATAAGGCTTATTATATATAATAAGAATATTTTTCTCCCGAAATAATTTTTATACATATTTGAATCAATTAATATCCAAAATATTAAGAGATTTAACATTTTTGATAAGGGGAGAAAATGACTAAAATATATATAACTTGTAAAATGTGATCTGAATAACTCTAGTGCAGCTTCTTCCTCGTACGTGCAAAACATTTTCGGGTATCGATGCACATATGCAAGGGAGCAATTTTGAAAGTTAAAAAAACCATCAAGGTACCAAATGTTTTGATTTATATCACAATGTACCTTGATCGATGTTTTCAAATGGTTTTAAGGCTAAGGACAATACCAATAGACCGATCATGTATTTAATTAATTAGAGTTATAAGGTGGTTAGGTATAGGTGTTCGTTCCCACGATCCAGCCAGAACCAGAGAGATCTACCCAGGGACATTCCATTAGTTAGAACAGAAGTCCTTAGGTATGATAAAAAGGAAAAAAAGTGAGAAAGGGGAAAAATGCGAACTAAGATAGAGCTAACACTGGAACAAACTCAACAAGGTGTTAGTGATGAAGTCTTGGTAAACATTGAAGGAGTTGAAGAATGAAAAAGAAAAGTTAAGATAAAGGGTGAAAAGAAAGAAGCCCTCCTTACATTTAGGTAGAAACCGAGTCAATACATATGCTATCAAAAATACTAAGTTGTTGTCTGGTATTGAAGATAGTCATCATGAACCAAGTGATGCGATGCACAACCCTCCCTAGACACTCAAGGTCTCTGAAAAGACTCTTGTTTCATTTCTCATGAAGATTAAACACATTTCTATCGACTTTCTCACTCCGAGTTAGTTGGTATTAAAAAGGTGGCAGTCTGCTCCAGCCTCCGACTACTAGAACTAAAGTGCACTATTGAGTCTAGAGCCATAAAGAGATCATCAATAAATCTCACTAGGGCAGAATTCTATTATATTTGTTGCTCACACACTGTGAAAACAAGTAATATCTTAAGAGTCCTACGCATTATCCATGTGATATTGCCATAACATCAGAGTGATACTTAAGTATTCACAATAATGATGGAAATCCTTCCAGAGCCAACATCAAATAAGCTTTGCGGTAGGTGACTTGTGAGATCCTATGTGGATCAAACTTGTGACACTAGATATCGATTCGGTCCAGACTATGAATTGATGATTGATGAATTTTAAAATGCATAAAACTCTCGATGTGTCGCAAAATAACTTTAGCAAGTGACACGTCGATTGATTTTCAAATCAATTTTTGATTCATTCGGTGAGACTTTTTCTTATTGGTTCACTCATACCGTGTTGTCTACTTTGAGACGCTCCGGTAATGAGAACGGCTAGTGCAGCTGCAAAACCCTGTCATGGAGATCCTTAGGAATTCTACCTTATCACAGGTAGTATTTATACTTATTAACAGGGAACCGTGGTTATTGCAACCGTATTCTATAAAGTGACAAAGACACTTTCGTCCATATATGTTTTTTATCACTAACCCATTCATGCAAGAAATCTCAATGGTAGACACAGCTGGTTCAAGACAAGTCAAGATTCATAACCACATTCTCATACTCGACCGACATATGTAAAGACATTATGAAAGCTCAAGTACAAGTTTCAAGACTTCTACTACTCTGATACCGCGCATCCTTCTTGAAGCGACAAAGTGTTAAAGTTAAAGAACTTCAAGAAATATGCTTTATTCAATCTTTCAAGTTAAAGATCAAGTATAGTATGAGCATGTCGGTCCGAAAGTCACAAGTACACAAGATGGCAAAAGATCACAAGATGATAATAAGAGATTGTATTTGGTTGATGATCTCAAGAAGCTCAAAGAACACATACAAGTCAAGCTTAAAGGAATAAGCTCATGCCTAAAGCCTAAAGATCACTACGCATATCACAAGTTGAAAGATAAAGATTCAAAACCACGAGTAAAGACCGAAGACATTCACAGAATGTAGAGCTTAATATTTTTGTAAATGGATGTGACCTCCCTTAGGGGGAGATTGTTAGGAATCGAGAAAAGACTCGGTCACACCTAATATATGTAGGTCATAGGTCTTAGATAGTTTTTGGAACCTTAGTAAGGTAGAAAGGCCTAAGGCCCATGGAAAGCCCATGAAAGGGCCCATGGTTGGCCAAACTAGATGTATAAGTACCCCCTCCACACATGGAGAAGGTGTTGGTTGATTTCATTTCACACACATTCTTTAATATAATATTCTCTCTTTCTTTCTCTTAATAGAAACATTCCTTCCATCTCTTTCTCTTTCTAGTTTCTTATTGATTGATTAAGTGGTTAGATAAATAATATATTCTACAAACTTTATGGTCCTTGTTAACTGCAAGATTAATAAAACGTGGCATTTCCTTGCTGATCATCTCATTAGTCTTTGCAAATGTCAGTTCAGGCACAACCTTGTTGCAATGATCTAGAACTTCTCGAATCTTTCCCATAAAGAAATCATGAGTAATGAATTTGTTTTTAATATAAGAACGAATTTGACCACGGCTTTTGCACATGCCAGCAATACTTCCTGGAAGAATCTTCGTCCTGTATGAAGTAAGTGGTTTCTTGCGTTTAGATGTGGACAAATCTTTAGATGTAGTAGCAGGTGTTGGTGATACATTTCCTGTCAATTCCTCGGTAACTGTTTTATCAGAAAATGAAACTTTCCTAGGGTATCTAATTAGTGAGGGAATTGGTGTCTGCGTGTTCTCTTTCCTAATCTCCATACTACCCATTGCAACATCAGCATTATTTTTCTCCTTAACACCCTTATCCACCTTCTCAACATCATCATCATTATCATCTTATTCCATAACAATCTCTTCATCTTTCTTCTCTTTCTTAATCTCTACATCGTTCTTCTCTTTCTCAATCTGATCATCATCATCATTAATAATTTCTGGATGTTCCTTATGACTCCCGGGCTCTATCTTAGTACCGAAATCATCATTATATTTTTCTCCTTAAACCACCTGCTTTTGTCTAATGGTTATTCTTAATGATTTATGTGGTGAACTTGATTCTCCAGTAGTCTACTTCCTCTTCTTCCCTTAAGGACTAGCAGTAGAAATGGTAGGTGTCCTATAGGCTCTAGGTGTAGACCTATGCATTCCTTGGGTAGAAACAACCAGTTGCGGTTGATTCATTGGAACATCTACTCCAATAAACACCGTCTCGTACTCTTTAAAGTCATCGTTGGTACGGATCTCCTAAGTCAGAAACGCATCTGGAATTAGCATCCCTCGTATAAGCATATTCCCAGTAGTATACACACTAACCAATAGAGTATCATCCTTGATGGAATGATAATCCTTATCAACTCTTTGAGGAATGTCTGGGAATTTCTTCATCAAATTAGCAATTATGAGCTTGATGAATCGAGGATATTGGATGGCTTCCTTCTTCTGAAACACATTATTCATGAAATCCCACCATAGAAGAGCAGCATACTCAACATTTGTTCGGTTGATCACAGCATGAAACAATTGAAGAATGTTGATCTTTGTCTGATCGTGACAAGATGTTCTTGTTGTTAAGCAGCGGTTGAACATCTTGAACATTGTTTGCCAATGTTGAGCTAAATTCTTTGTATAGAAAGCGCTAACTTTATCAACCACACCTTGATAGCCAACTCTGTTCATAAAAGCTTCAATAGTCTGGATGTTGACTAGTCGACAAATAGATTTTCAAGAGTTTCCACTGGAAAATGAAGAGTAACCCGGAACATATCCACTGTGTAGGTAAATTCCTTTGTATCCAGCATGAACTTGATCGTGTCTTCAGTATCAGGCACTTTGCTAACTGTCCTCCAGAATTGTTTTAAATACACAACAGGGACATCAGCTGTAGCGGTTAAAGCATAACTTAGTGGATGATCAAGTAATATCTGCCCAACAATCTTGCACTCAGGAGTGCATGGATTACTCTAAAGCATCACATAATTGTTGCATCTCCTAATGGTATGATATCTTAGAACAAGCTGAGCAGCTGGAATTACTTGTTAAGCCATGTGGAATACTGTATAATGACATGAAGTGATAAGTGATATGAGATAAAGTTTGTAATATTCACATTTATAACATTTTTGTCTCTTTCCACTCTATCTGTTTTTATATGCTCTGACAATTCTTTTTGAGCATATTCTGATCATTTTCTTTCTCATGTGCCAATTTTTGCTTTTTCAAGCACATGCCATACGCTTTATTCGTCTTTTTCTTTTAGTATCATTTTGTATGCTCTGGCATTTCTTTTTCAAGCATACTTTGATTTGCTTTTTCGCATATGGATTTTATCTCTCTTTCTATTTAAAGTTTCCTCACCAAAAAGCATTTGTGCAAATGACATTCTTTTAAGAAATAAAGATATACTCTTATTTAGACAACATCAACTTGGCAAAAACACAAGTTGTGACAAGAATTGATGGTTTAAGAAGTCTAAGTGTATAACTTTATATTCTTTAAAACCTTTTTAGTAAAAGAGTATCACTTTGTGACACAAAGAAATAACTTTTTGATAAAATTGAGATAATTTTTCCAAAATCACAAGTTTTCTAAAGATATTTTGAAAACAATGAGTATACAACCACACTAATGTAACATCAATTGGATGGTCACTAAGTCACTCACTCCTCATTATGTTCATTGTAGAAAACGGTCGAAACCACGGACATGACTTAGACCATTTACCCAACTGAGTACAATAGATAGTCATAAATGATTTTGAACGGTTTTTAAAATAATCTTTTCAAAACTTTGAACTTTGCCTTTTGATGAAACATGAGAAACTTATGATCACAGACAATTAAAGCTCCACTTTGTATTTTCCATTTCATTTTTCTTTTTGAATCATTGATCACTTTGAATGAAAATTTTAGTTATACAAATCATATTCTTATCTATGATATTTGGATGGTCAGTAGATTGCTCAATCCTCATCCTGTTAATTTCAGGAAACGGTTGAAACCAGAGACAATCTTCACCATTTGATCAATTTATCAATATAAAGATATGATTTTATAACAAAATTTATCATTTATTTTTGTAAGATGTCATTTTGTTTAACAATTAATCCCATTTTAGTATTCGTAAAAATTTAGGCCATTTATATTTTTTTCGAAACCAAGCTAAAAAGCCCATTTTGCCTTACGAAACTCATTTATTAAGCCCAAAATATCATTTACGAAACCAACCAATTTGGGCCATTACTGTTTACGAAACCAATTGATAAGCTCATATGAAACCGAAACATGAAAAATTACTTTCGTAAACATAATTATCCTCTTGAAAATGATATGCTTAATATTTTTGACTTATTTTCAGCTTATTTATCATCTTATTAACAGATTAAGCTTGATCTTATGTTAAAAAGCAATTTCTCATAGTTACGAAACCTATCAACGTTACGAAACCTCATGATCTTAGTCCACAAATGATATTTTCGGTGATTAATCTATTCTAATTATATCACAAGACATATGTCAACGTTTTGCCTCAATCAATTTCATGTTCCAATTACTTTTTATATTTACAAATCCCTAGATCTATACGAAACATATTTTATCAATTACTAACAACAATTAATCACAAATAAAACAAATAGGTCACGATTTCTTACGTTTTTCTATCACAAATAATCAATAAAACGATCTGGATCGTGTTTTCTTTGTTACGAAAGCTCAGAGAATTTATGAAACCTTTTTGATTAATTTACGAAAGTTATGAGGTTGCGAATGAAATTGTTGCATTTATACTTCCGAAAATGACTTTCTAATTTTGGCATTTTTAGTCCCTCAAGTTACTTACGTAAGCTCTTTTGATCCCTACGAAACTTGACTTTGCTAACTTGTCATTTTAACACCCTGAAGTTTCTTTCGTAATCATTAATTACCCATACGAAATTTATCCTTTTGCACTTTTACACTTTTAGCCCTTGTAGTTACTTTCGTAAACTTTTATGATCCAAAAACAATTTCATAACTCCCCTTTGGAGTTAAACCACTTTTCACATCAAACTTGCGAACTATTTTGCAGTTAAGTTATCGCTTTTTACTAAAAAAAATTATAACTCCCCCTTGAACAGTTATCCACTTTTTAAATTTCTTTTTAAAAATTTTTTGTTCAAAACGAAGTTATTTTTGCTTTTTGAGAACACAATTTTATTTTTCGATGATGATTTGACTGAAAATTTTATAACTTCCCCTCAATAAGATATATAATTAAAGAATTTATCGAAAGATAGCTAATTTTGCAGTTTTGAACATTCTTGAGAAGATTTTTGAAAATCAAGAATTTCATAACTCCTCCTCGAATAAATGTCTAAATAAAAAACTTATTCAAGAGATTGTTACTTCTTGCAATTTTGAACACTTGTATTTTTCAAAATTGATGATTTTTGAAAGATGTTTTTGAAGAATTCCTTTGTATGTGAATAGATTTTTATTACAAGCCACATATTTTAGCAATGAAATATCATTTTATGAATAATTTACTCCCTCTTAGTTCATGATACATTTTTTTGCATTTAAAGAACCACTTTTTGAGAAATACAATATCATGCAACTGATAAAACGGAGAAGATATGTGTTTGTATCTTTAAGTTATATTTTTTGTGTTTTTGTATTTTTCAAATTTTTATTTGATTTTCAGTTTTGAAAATTAGTAAAAATATTTTTTCTTGTTTTTGAAATTTTTAATTTTTAATTTTGTTTTTGAAAATTTTCAATTTTGTATTTTGTTTTTGAAAAATATTTACAATTTGTTTTGATGTATGATCTTTTATTCAAGAAGATAACTTTGCGAGATGTTCCAACTCAGTTGGAGTCATACATCACATACCAATCCTGTGAACTAAATACTCAAACCTTTCTTTTGGAAGGGCTTTTGTAAAAAGATCAGCAAGTTGATATTTCATCCCGACAAAGTAAAGTTCAATGGTACCTTTTTCAACATGCTCCTTGATAAAGTGATAATGGATGTTAATGTGTTTTGTACATGAATGTTGTACCGGATTGTAAGATATGGCAATTGCACTTGGTGAGTCAGAGTATATTGGAATCTTGGTGTACCGAATCCATAATTTAGCAGTTGCGTCTCTATCCAAATAACTTGAGCACAACATGCAGATAATGATACGTACTCAGCTTCCGCAGTTGACATTGCTGTACAATCTTGCTTTTTTACGACCAACTAACTAGCTTATCTCCCAGAAATTAAATGCCTCCAGATGTGCTTTTGCAATCATCATTACACCCTGCAAGGTCTGCATCTGAATATGCAATTAGCTTAAACCCATAATCCTTCGAGTATCATAGACCCATGTTAATGGTTTGTATGAGATATCAAAAGATCCTTTTAACCTCTTTGAGGTGTTTTTTGGTTGGGCGTACCTGACAACGCGCACATACATGTCGCAAAGGCAATGTCTGGTCGACTAGCAGTGAGATACATAAGTCCCCCAATCATACTACGATATTTAGTTTGATCAACTTGGATACCCTGTAAATCTGCATCTAGTTTGACAGTAGCCATTGGTGTGCTAATGGTTTTACATTTTTCCATCCCATGTTTCTTAAAAGGATCCATAGTATATTGTGATTAACATATAAAGATTCCTCGGGGTGACTGATGAACCTGAAGTCCGAGAAAGAATTTCATTTCACCGATCATCGACATTTCAAAATTATCTTTCATTAGTTTTGCAAATCTTGTTGGAAAAACTGGTTTTGTTGACCCAAAAATGATGTCATCGACATGGATTTAAACTAATAAAATGTTATTCCCGTGTCTTCTTGTAAACAATATCGGATCGACAATACCTTTAGTGAAATGGTGTTTGATTAGAGATGAGAAAAGCTTGTCATACCATGTTGTAAGGGATTGTTTGAGACCGTACAGAGCTTTCTTAAGACGATATATGTGATTAGGAAAGTCTGGATCTACAAATATGTTAATAAATATAATGTCTAAAAATGTTATTTACATTTTTCGACCTCTTAGTGTTTTGATAATAACAAAATGTAAAAACGTTTACGATAAAAATAAACGTCTACAAATTATAAATCGTAAAATTTCATTTCTAAGATTAGTAATCACTTAAGGTATGAACAAACAAATCATTAAGCATGATTAGTGATCAAGAAAATATTTTTCTCTTAACCATCACATTTTTATAAAAGTATTTCACAAAAATAATTATACAAAATATGTTTTAAAAAAAAGAAAAGTTTGATTTAAAACTTAAATTTGAAATCAAATTTTCCCCCTAAAATGGAAGGTTTCATAACAGATACAACCTTCCCCACAAAAAGACAAAAACAGGAGCGTTGTCTACTGGGTGGCCCCCTTATAGCTCTGGCGGCCCTCAGATATATCTGGGACCGCCGGGATCGACCTTAGTGACCGTTGGGTTTTCCTGCCTATAAATATTGCTCCATTCCCATCAGAAAAATAACTCTTTTGGCACGAATTTTTCAAATAACTTTCTCTCTCTAAAAACCTTCTTTCTCTCTCTAAATCTCTTGATCACTAACATCCTTTGATCTTGTTTCAAGTGATCTAATCTCTTCTTCTCATCTCACCTCTCTATCAAGTGCAAGAGAAGAACATTCGTATTCGCAAATAAATGAATTGTTATTTAGTGATCTCTCCTCTCTTCTTCTAAGTATCAAATCTTTATTGTAATTATCTTGTGTAATTGTGTGATTCACATTGTGTGTATATCCGATAGTGTAGATCTTGTGAGTGTATAGTGTTTATGAAGTGGTAGATTGGTTCTAGCTAAGATTAGGACTCGACATTTAGCTTAGTGTCGGAAAACAACGTAAGTGACGTGTAAACGGTTTTCTCCTCCTGAAGGGAGCTTGTTGACATAGTGAAATCTCGAGTAGGATACTCGGGGAATGGAATAGGGCGAAGAAGAGCTTCGTAGCCGAACCACTATAAATCTTGGTGTTTTGGTTTGATTGTTCCTTCTCTTATCTCTTTATATTGTTGTGATTGTTATTTAGTATTAGTTTAGATATTTACTTTGTTGATTCATATTGTTGATTGGTTGAACATACAACTTGAATATAAGAATTTTGAAA
The DNA here is from genome assembly GCA_026074375.1 of Tanacetum coccineum. Lineage (NCBI taxonomy): Eukaryota > Viridiplantae > Streptophyta > Magnoliopsida > Asterales > Asteraceae > Tanacetum > Tanacetum coccineum. Next base: position 12,773 of record BQNB010118021.1, read on the forward strand.
GCAAACTTTTAAAACGTAAAACAAACCTGTAAACTATTCAACCCCCCCCCCCTCTAGTTTCCACAAAATCCATCCGGCTGACGAACAAAAACTTCCTCTTTCGGTGGACCGTTCAAGAATGTCGTTTTGATGTCTATTTGGTAAATAGGAAAGTTCTTGTGAGCCGCGTATGCCACAAAAATAATGACAGCTTCTAGTCTTGAAACTGGTGCAAAATACTCCTCAAAATTAATTCCCTCCTCTTGACGATATCCTTTGGCAACTAAACGAGACTTGTTCTGAATAACCATGTTTTCAGCATCAGTCTTGTTTTTCCAAATCTATTTGACTACGATTATGTTTCTGCAATAGGACATTCGACAAGTTCCCAAACATCAAGGCATTTGAACTTGTTAAGCTTATCTTGCATGGATTCAATCCAGCTGGCATCAATCATAGCTTCCTTTATATTTTTTGGTTCAATTATACTTACTGTTAATGCATACATACAAACTTTTGCATCAGTTTGAAGTCGATATCTTATCATTACAGGTTTTGAGGGATCACCAATCACTTGTTTAATTAGATGATTCTTAGTCCACTTATCACTTGAGCGATGTTTTTGATGAAACTCGTGCATATTTGATGGATCCTGATATGTTGAAGATGACTCAGCTTCTTCGAACACAGGAGTTGGAGGTGCATTGTAGAACACATTTCCATCAAAATCTGCAACGTCTTCTTGAATGAATCCATCGGCATTTTCATTCAAGACTGGAGAGTTTGGTTTAGTGGAAACTTGTTCTGCTGATGAAGATACTATTTAAGGAGCTTTATCTTCTTCAATGACGATTGACGATGATAAAGAAGTGTTGTCATTATCAAGAGTATTTGCAGCGGAATTATCTGACACTTCTGGTGAACTCGTCTCATAGTATTCTTCATACAGAGGACCAAACAAATTATCCAAGTCTGTTTTTGAAGGCACTGATTATGAACTTCCAATGAATCTTGAAAATTCATGCAGTTTAATCCGGGTTCTGAATTGTTACATTCAGAAGTCATTGTCGTGAGTTCATCAAACTTGACATTGATCGTTTCCATTATCTTTTTGGTTCGGCATTTATAGATACGAAATCCTCATGATGACTCAGAATAACTAACAAAGATGCCAATGTCAGCCTTCAGTTTCATTTTCTGTAGGATATTGGAAATCATAACACAATGGAGATGGTTAGGGTTAGCTGAATCTTAGAGGGAGAAACTAAGGAGAGAAAACTTTCTAGTGAGAGAAAATGCTATATTGAAATGAAATGACCAACTACCTCTTCTATGGGATGGAAGAGGCTTATATAGTACATACAAAACCGACCCATAGGCCTTGGTATGGGCTTACACGTGTGGGTTCATTACCCGGCCCAATACCATTTGTCATACGATTAACGTTAAACTATGAGCTAAGATAAACTATAAAATACACGGGGTGACCGAGTCTTTTCTTATATCTAACATTTTCCCAAGATCATCACGATCATTTATTGGATAAAAAAGGGATCAAAACACATGAAAGTATTGAATATTGGGTTTTCTTCCTGGAATCAGCTCATAAGGAGTCTTATTGTACCGTGTGTGTACAATAGAGTGATTCTGAGTAAAACAAGAAGTAGCAATAGCTTCAGCCCAAAGAAATTATGGTGTTTTGGATAAGATAAGCATTGTTTGAGCAACCTCGACTAGTGTTTGATTTTGTCGTTCAACAACACCATTTTGTTGAGGCGTACGAGCAATTGAAGTTTTATGAACAATACCTAACTTTGCATAAAATGCCCATAATTTCTCATTTTTGAATTCAGTTCCATTATCAGTTTGAATCGTCAGAATTTGAGCCTTTAGATTCCTTTAAACTTCATTAATGAAATCAATGATCATATATGGAGCCTCATCTTTTGTGCGAAGAAAATATACCTAGGTGTATTGAGAATAATCATCAACGATCACCAAAATATATTTCTTCTCATTGATACTTGCGACTCTTATTGGCCCACACAAATCCATATGAAGTAGTTCGAGTTTGGACTCTATGCTCAGAACTAATTTTGGTCGAAATGAAGCTTTCTTACTTTTGCCTTGTTCATAGGCTGAACATAGGTGATCTTTGTTATACTTAAATTTTGGAAGCCCATCAACTAGATCGTTTGACGTGAGTTGGTTAATGGTATCAAAATTCAAATGAGAAAGCCTACGGTGCCATAACCAAGATTTTGTTGATGTGGCTCTGGACATTAAATACACTAGAGAAGAAGCCACCATATCAAAAATAGAGATAGTGTAAAGATTTGAATCACGGGAACCAGTAAGCAAATCATCACCCTCCAAATTCTGAACATAACACGTGTTTGAACGAAAGGCTACTTCTAAATCTCCATCACAAAATTGTCCGACCGAAAATAGATTATGACCAAGGCCTTCAACGTAGTATACATGACATATCGTGAGATTACCTTAAACATAATCTCCATATCCAGTGATTGCAGCAAAATGATCATTCCCAAAGCGAACTGTTCCCATGAATTTCTCAACCAAATTTCTTAGCAGTTAAAGATTGCCAGTCAAATACTTCGAGCATCCGCTATCAACAATCCAAAGGACAAGCTGGATCACCTGCATCACATGAAATAAATACAGATGGAAGAGTGGACAGTTTGGCTACCCATTTCTGAGTGGTAACCGGTGTGTTAGATGTAGAACGAACACGGATACGACTCTTAGTTTCACTAGAAAGTGACTGAGCAGTTTTGCTCTTGGGTGTCCAATTAAAACATTGTTGGTTTTCAAACTATTTTTGCCACTTTCTACTTGTTGCAATTTTGTTTTTCATGTAATTACTAAGTGTCCTACTTTGACTAGAATCCGAAGATAGTAGTAACACACTAGAGACCTTATTTGTTGCTGTTGAGGTTTTAGCAAAACTCAATCTAGATTTTGCAACTACATAAGTAGCTCCTAAATTCTTAGATTTCGCTGCTATGGGGGTAGTGAATAAGGCTCTTTTTACACTAGAGTTCCTAGACAAAGCATAACGAGCAACAAATTTTTCTTGAGAAAGTAAAAACACATCTTTTCCACAAGAAACACAAACAATATTCTAACCATCATTAACAGCATTTACAGTCTTGGTACTTAATACACTTGCGTTTGATTGACATACATTCAAATGCATTGTTTCACGCGTATTAGAATCTATACTAACACTACTTGACATCTTCCGAACATGTGCAGATGGTCTCTTATCATTTTTGTTCTTCAAGACTCTATCCTTTGATTTAGTGACCTTAGACTTTTGTCTTCTAACACTATTAGAACTTTCTACACTTGTGGATTTACAAACATTGATGTTAGTTTTAGAATTCAATGTCTGTGTCTTTATTTTTATGATTTTATACATTCCTCTTGCAATTACATTCTCATTGTGCTTTCGACTTTGCTCGTTTTTAAGTGTAAGATGTGAAGTGACTGGTTTTGACCTATCTGTATTGACTTTAGTGGTTGATACTTTCTTAGCCTTAACTTGTAAGTTTTTAGGCAATGGTGTTACACAAAGAAGTGTTCCTGAGGTCTTAGATTTGTCAAACTTAGTGTTCACAGTCTTTCCCTTGTCAACGGTTTGAAGCTTATTCTTGAGTTCAGAAAATGTTATCAAAAGATCTTGATTCTGAGCACGCACATCAGCATAAGCATATGTCTTTTGATTAACATGTTCAATCAACTCATCAATCTCTTTTTGATGTTGAGTCCATGTTGCTATTATTGAATTAAAAAGCTTTTGATATTTTCTCTTTCTTTAACAATGGAATCCACTTGAGTTTTTAGCAACACGTTCTCATCATTTATTGTTGACAATTTTGACTTCCAAGAGACGTCACAAGACATTTTCTCTTTTGATATTGTAATTTGAGTTCAAAATTAATACTTTGAGCTTGTGATCGCTTAAAATCATAATTTTTATCCGTTTGAGTAAATTGGCTTGGATATCTTTGGAGTCACTTGAACTTTTCTCAAGTTCAGCTTTTAACAACTCATTTTTTTGTTTTTCAAAAGAAATCAACACACAATTTCAAATTTCATTTGTCAAGGATACTTCTAAAAGTCGATCGATCTCATTTTGAAGAATAATTTATTTTGAAGATTTTCCATTAATTAACTTTATGTTCCATTGATTAAAAAATATTTAACATTTCCTGTACTTCTTCAATGAGTTCTTTAAGTTCTTTCAAATTCTTTGACAAAGAAGCAAACATTGGAATTACATCAGTTTTATAAAACTCTCTTAAAGAATTTTAACTATCAGACATCTATCTTCGTTGTTGGTCTTCTAAAAGAGTGTTATCAATCATTGTTCGTAAACCGTTAATTGCAACACCTATTTTGTCTAACATTTCTAACAATTTACTCTCTTTTGGCATTTTTAGAATTGGTAAATCCGATGTGACTTCTTTTGGCTCAGAACCATAATTAAAAGTAAAAGGATTGAAAAATATGTTTGTTCAACAGAAAATTCTTGTTGATGAACAAATGTTTCATAAAGTGCATTTAATTTTCCATAGTTAAGTTGAACCATTTTGTTTCTCATTTTAAATTGACTTTCTTCCGCATCCTCTAAAGTTTCCTCTGAATCAGGTGAATCTATGTTTAATTTAGCACTATGAAGCATTTCACCATCATACATTTTTGGTTGTGCTACAATGGCCTTCTTGATACGTTCCCTTCTTGAGACGTTCGGGATTCTTGTAACCCAACCCAGCTTTAAGAAAAGGATAACTTTATTTGGTATCTTTCCAAGCATGTGAATTGTTTGAATCGATTGACCTATTTTAAAACAATTCAATCATGAGACCTCCAGTTTTCTCTCGAGATCAACAAGATCAACAATATCTTCAAATACTGATTTTCTCATTCTTTAAAAGTCTTTTTAGCTAACTGAGTTTCATGTTGAATTATTAGCTTTTCATTTTCTATTTTGAAAAATCACTTTGAATTTTATCTTTTTCTTTTAAAATTCTCTCAATGGTGTCCTTATCAGCCCGTAATTCACGTTCCAACTCTTCACATGTTTCTTTATATTTTGAACATTGAATTGTTTTTTACTCAAATGTTTTGACCTGATCCTTACACGTCTCAAGCTCCTTTCATAGCAACTCTTTTTGCTTTTTAAGCTCATTGTTTAATCATTTTTTTATTTTCAGCTTCTCTTTGAACATTATATGCTAACATTTGAATTTCTTGATATTCATCATGAGAATTTGAATCATGTTCAGATATGCCACCATTATTTTCCACATAACGATCATCAAATATGATATTCGAATCAATTTGATCATCATCAGATGTTTAAATAATAGTTTTACGTTTCACATGACTCACTTGTTCATGAACCTTGGATGAAGCATTTACCTCACTGACAGCCTTTACATCATATGATGGCATAGTCTCAGTATTACCATTAGCTGGTTGAATTCGAGCTATCACCACGACTGCAGCAGTTAACTCTTCCATTGTTTCTTCTCTATACGAGTTGTCAAGCAAGAAATCATTTTCTTCATTGTTTAGGTTGCTTCCGGCGTAATCTTTCATAGCTAACAACATTTGTTATTTGAAGTACTTTGCATCACGAACTCTTGGTTTTTGAAAATCATGGGCATAGTAGCCTTTTTCATTTCAGTTATAACAATGAACATTTTCCTATCTCGGAGTTGACTCAGTTTGTGGAACACGCTAAACAATCTGATTGTTGTCATCATTTCCATTTCCTGCATTAAATGCTTGATTCTTATTTTGTCTCCCTGCATTCCTGTTACCATTTCCACCATAACCTGTATTCCTTGTTTGTATGTCAATTCTACCATCTTGAACCACAGCTTGATTTCTTGTGTTTGATGAAGTACAAAGACGATTATTGGTATGTATGGAGGACTTTTGAGTGATTGCTTGAGCTAATAACATCATGGCAGTTGTAAGCTTGTCTTTTTGAGAATCCCCTTGTAACTCCCCTTGATATTCATCTTCATAATCAACAACTGATGAAGGATGTGTGACATAGTATGGTTGTGGTGAATAAGAAGAATTTGCATGAGATTGTGATGAAGAAGCATTTGAATGAACAAGAAGGGCTAATGGATCATGATTCTTGGCGGCTTTCTTTGATTTAGATGCTAGAACATGTGGTTCGAATTATACTAAAGAATCATACAACACATCATATGAAACTATATCTCTAGTTTGATTGTGACGAACCATGGTGACATATTTTCTCCACTCGGGTTGTAAACAATTGAGAAACTTGGTGTTGATTAACATTAGAATAGGACGAATATTGTTACGATCCATAATATTCACAAGCGTTGTCAATCTTTCATACACAGATTCTAATGATTCTCCTTCTTTTACTGCAAACTTGTCAAACTCATCCATAAGACGTGAGTGTCTCACATAACTGGTAACATCAGAACCAAACATTAATCTTTTAATTCGTTCCCACATTTCCTTAGCGTTTTTACATGCATCCGCTGAGTTGTATATATCATTTGGTATTGCTTGAAGAAGATAATTCGTGACTTTCACATCAGTAATGTATTGACTCTTGTTTGCTGCAGTCATTTTGGACAATGGTTTAAGTATTTGTTTTGCAGTGTCATCTGGATTAGGAATCATTGGCCTCACATAAGGTCAATTTTGAATTGAGTTCCACATCCGCTCCCCGTCTTCAAGCATATTATCCAAAACCCTTCTGATTCTACTTTCCTATGGAATATAATTCCCTCTCTCAAGCATTGGAGGTCTTTCATTAGCTCCTGAGTCTACTAGAGTTTGTTGATTTGAAGTAGACATGTTGTATCAAATGATTACAATGCAAACTTGAATCGTTTTGGAGATAAAGTCTTGTAATCTTGAAGTTAACGAGTAATGACAACCTTGTCTTGTATTACAATGAAGTAACCTTGAAGAAATAACACCTTGATTTGTTATGAAAGTCGAAGTAACATGTAAGCCTTGTTATGAAAGCTTAATTATCCAAAATTAGAAGATACAAAACCTCTTAAATTATGTTACGAAACCGAAAGTATAAGATTCGAAACCTATAAAACAGTGTAACGAAACCCACCACTATGTTACGAAACCTTTGAAACTGTATTATGAAACCCAGTGATTGTGTTACGAAACCTCTAAAACAGTTTACGAAACCCCAAAACTGTGTTACGAAACCTTTTCCAATGAGATACGAAACCTTTTAATATGAAAACAATGTTACAAAACCTTTTGTATACAAAGACAAGTCTTACGAAACCTCAACTGTAATACGAAACCTCTTTACGAAACCTTCAGATAATAGACTGTGATACGAAACCTTCACATATGAAACATGTGATACGAAACCTTGAAATACGAAACCAAAACCAAGTATTTGATATGAAACCTCTTGTTTATGAAACCACATTGATACGAAAGCTTCTACAATCTGTGAAACTAAATGGTTACCGAAAGCTTCCAATTTAACGAAACCTCCTTTCGTAAATCCCTAATAACCTCTACTTTCGTAAAATCCAAGAAATCCCTTACTTTCGTAAATTCTTAGCTACAAAACCTAGTAAAAAAACTATCAATCTGATTTTTAAGCATTTTAAAGTGATAATCTCAATGTTATCTTTTTCAAATTGATGAAAGTCTATGTTACGAAAGCTATTTTAAGTTTTACGAAAGCTTAACTATGTTACGAAAGCTAAGAAACCACTTACGTATGACAGTTACGAAACCAAAACTACAGTACAAAAGCTCAAAACTGTAATACGAATGTAGTATACATGATATCATAACACAAGCAAGAGATGATGGGTTAGCTACTTTATCTTAGAGAGAGAAAGTGGTCTTTTTAGAGAGAGAAAGTGCAAGATAATGTATTAGCTTAAAATGAACAACCAACCCCTTCCCATGGCTGGAAGGGGGGTTATATATGTGTTTGTGAGCTCTTATGGGCTTGGGTATGGGCCTAACACTTGGGTAAAAGACCTGGCCCAATACCGAAACTTATACGCTTACTTTCTGACTACGAGCTTTGCTATACTAAACCATACACGTGGGTGACCGAGTCTTTTTCATAATCCTAATCGAAACACCTTGAATTTGAGGCGTAGGAGCTTGATATGGTGGAATTTGGTAAACCGGTGGTTGATTGGTTGGTGGTTGAAAAACTTGACTTTGATTGTTTTGATGGTTTTGGTTAAAATTGTTTCCACGGTTTTGATTTGAATTGAAATTGTTTCCTTG
>BQNB010118022.1:0-12477 GCA_026074375.1 Tanacetum coccineum
TAATTAGGGTTTATTATAAACCTTAATCCGGTTTAATTGGTTCAAGATCACAAAGGTTTGTTTGATTAGGGTTTTGATCCAAGAAGGTACAAAAACGTGTTCGGTTGACGTGATTGTGTGAGCAACCGTAAAGGTAATTGTTTTAATCACTTATTTATTTTCAAGAACGAATTGCTGAGAGGTACGCTTTCTATTTACTTTGCATGTACGTGTTAACCATATGCTATTACTAGATCCAATCCGTTGCGTACTCGTAGTTACTTGGTTACCTAGATGTTAAATCACAACAAGTTCAAGTACGGACCACTCCCATTGTTCACACCCTGACCTTTTCTATACACTTGGTATATTCCATACTCAAGTATTTTGTTGTTGATTGCTAATTGATTTTTTTATCGACTTTCACAGGATTGGTTGACAGTAAGCCCCAATGTTTATCCTAATTTAAGTATTGCAGTTCAGAAAATGTATGTGAATGGTGGGATTGGCTCTTTCTGGTCTTTCCCCAACATTGATTGGTATGTTGCCCTATAGCACATGTTATTATTTCATGTATGACACCATCAAGAAATCTTACTGCATGACTCAGAATAAAAAATCTTTAAGCCGTCCAGAAACGCTTCTGATCGGAGCTCTTTCAGGTGCGTTGATTCATACTTGCTCCAAAAAATATAAAAATAAAAAAACAAAATTATGGTTATTTACATAGCTTGATTACATAAATTGCTAATTAAGTGTACGTTTTCAATTACAGGATTTTATATACCACAAGAAACATAATAGGTTCGCAAATACTTACTCACTTACCTCCACAGCAGTCTAGTCATTGCAAATTACTGAAAAATCTGATATTATTCAGCAATCTACATCCAATGGACAATAAAAACAACAAAAATACGCAGAGCTTAATAATTTAAGTTTTTAGAATAAGGATCAAACTAAAAGGACAAATGATAAAGATACATGCGGGCTACAAACATAACACATCCGTAACCCTAATAATCATTCAATGCCACTGTGAGTTGTTCTCTTTTACAACCTATTATGTGCACTTGATTGTTCGTTTCTGTACGTCTCTGGGAACGTGGATCAAAAGGTATTACATTGATTTGTTTCATTATTTTTTGTAATTCTTAGTTTTATCTGTTTCATACAGCATACATGCTGCTAATATGGCTTATTATTCAGAGGCACCATCTACATCTGGCTTCCCATTTCCTGGAAGACAAGACCCAACAGTCTAGTTTGAAGGCGATAAGCAAAAAAAACTGGCAGGAAAGTGCAGGTATGAAACCAAACTCATTCAAGTTAATTTGTGATATCTGTTTTTACTTTGATTAATTTCGTGAAAATGTATGCTTCTAAGTTTGGTGTTGATGAGTCGAAGATGATGGAAAGGCTATGGGGCGAGAGCTGTAACACCCTCAAATCTGAGCATGCAGCGGAATGTTTGAATATCCGAGAGCGTTACATTATTGGGTCAATAGCACAAGATCTGAGAACGACTACTAAACGTGTCGTTTGAAAAAGATACATTGGATTAACAAAATACTTGTTTGTTACATAAGCTCATGGCTTCATATTGTTCAACAATATAAATAAAGATTTTGGTTTATAACAATTGTCCCCAAAGTGTAATAAGACCCCAAATCTTAAGTGTTGACTCTTCATTTATTGACTCCCAATGTATCATCGCACCTCGTGCCTTATTGACCTGAAAAACATGCTTAAAACGTCAACATAAAGTTGGTGAATTCATAGGTTTATGTAAATCGATTGTAGGACCGCAAGATTTCCAAGTGTATGATTAAGCAACAAATGCAAACATCATAAAAGTAATTACGTTTTCCTAAGCTCATGACACCGAAGCTCGACATATATGAATGCAAATATACATTTGCCAACAAGTGTCCGTGAATGATGTGCTAACCCCGCAACATCCCAAATTCGACATGGTATGCGTTCGTTTCCAGTGATAGCTAGTCACCCGAACGGGGATTGTCAATCCCTAATAGATCTATCCATAACATTCGCGCCCACACAATGTAATTCCCAATCACATCTATGCAATTAACAGTTCATGATCATGGACATAATGGGTTATGGTAACTTAGGCAAACACGTAATCATGGTATAAAATGTACACTTGCGTCCAATTTGTAAAACAAAGCATGTTCTCACCCCAAGGATGTAAATCATTTAAATAATTGTAAAACATGGGGCTATGAACTCACCTTAGCCGGTAGTTCTCTGAATGATAATAAATATCCAAGTAAGCAGTGGATCACACCGTTAAGTACCTAAGTAAGTACGGTCAAGTCTTAGTTTACACATTTAAGCTAACGACTCATTGTATAAACTAAATTCCATTTTAAGTTTATATATACCGTTATCACTTGTGTGGTGACGCACAAGATTATTGTATTTATAATTCCGATGGTTCTCGAGAAACGTGAAATCATTATTAATAAATATACTTATTTATTAACTTGTTATTAAACCCGTTCAATGTCCGAATATCTTAATGTTCGACCGACTCGTTAAGTGTTTTATTCATTTCACTTTTGCTCACTATCATACCCTTAAGTTCCTAGTTATTCCACTTTTAGTCCCTAGGTTTATAAGTAGTAACAATTACACTTCAAACCTTCTAGTTGCAAGAATGTCATAACTAGCCCTTTAACTTTCGGAATTTTACAACTTAGGTCCTTATGGTTTTAAATTAGTCCCTAATGTTTCAGGATGTACAGGAATGGTCCCTGGAGTTATTGCCAATTCGAAAAATGACAATTCAAATCCCTTAGGTTTCGAATTTGACACTTTTAGTCCCTTAGTTTGCGAAAATTGCATTTTAGTTCTAAATAAAGCTCAACAAGTGGCATCTCTTTTTGTCGAGTTCAAATAAGTTATGAAAAGCTATTTCGGTTTTTAAATAAGCTTATCGAGCTTATTTTTGGCTTAACGGGCCTTATTGGGCCCGTTAAGGTCCGTTAGCTTTTTAGAGGTCCTTTATAGTTTTAATAAGCCTAAATGTCGTTAATAAGCTTATATGGGGCTGTTAAGCTTAAAATAAGCTCGGTGAGCTTATTGAAGCTTATTTCGAGCTTATTGGGCTTATGGGCCCAATGACTTAACCCGATATGGGTGTTTAGAGTTTTTAGACTTTTCCTAGTGCTTTTCCAACTTGAATTAAGCCGAACAAACTGTTTTCTTTTTCAGCTTATTCCAAATAAGCCAATAAGCTAATAAGTGTTTTCATTGGGCCGGTTTGGGTTCGTTATGGGCCCGATAGGGATTTAGGGTGTTTTGTTGGGTCCATTCGAGTCCATTAAGCTCACTTAGGTTTAATAAGCACTTAGGAGGTCCGTTGCTTATTTAGCTTATTCGATAAGCTAATAAGCTCACCGTTGGGCCTATTGGGCCTGATAGAAACCCGGTAAGGGTTCTAGGGGTTTGGTCTTAATCCCCTTGGGTCCAATGACCTTTCTAGGATTTGTAGAAGGCTTAACGGCTGCTTAAGCTTTCGAATAAGCTGTGGGAGCTTATTCGTGGCGTAGGGCTTATTTTATGGACTCGGTAATGGGCTAGAAGGCCCGTTAAGGGTTCGTTTGGTTCTAAAAGAAATACGAAGGGTTCCTCTAGGTTCTTAAGTCCATATTAAGCTCATTAAGCCGCATAAGCTCATTAATAAGCTATTTAGGCTTATTATGGCTCATGGGCTCGCGTTGGGCTCACGGTAATAAGCTACGAGTCCATTAAGGGCCCGAATGGTTTATTAGTGTGTTATATGGTCTCGTCAAATTGTCTAGCATCAAAATAAGAGTGCCTAGCACTTTCTAATCGTGATTCGTGACATGCAAACACTCATTAACGTCGAATACATGTTTCCACACCCTCATGTCATGATTACAACCATAGTTTACGTATAGTTTCACCTTAAATTCGCGAACAAGGCTTATTACCCATGTCGTGGTCCATTTTTATATATCAAGGTTATTGTTTGCGTTAGCTTTTACGTTTCTAACATCGTGCAAGTTATTTAACGAATACAATGTGCTCATAGCACGTTCATTTTATGTTATCATGCGTGCTTTCACGCTAGTATGTCGTATGCACATACACTTGACCTCTAAGCTAGTTTACAATAAATGAATACGTACAATACGAAGGAAGTGAGTTGTGTGCAACTTACAAAGGTCCTATAGCTTGAGAGGTTAAGGAGTGGACGTGTAAAATGCTAACCCGTAGCGCGTATACTCACTCGTGGATGATTGTTGGCGGTTTGAGACCCGAACATAAAGAGAATGAATGTTTAAGTGTTTGTGAGTTTAAGAAAGGTTTAAGTGTATGTGTAAGAGCATATTTATAGGCAAGTGAGCTTGTTAGATTTCCTAGATTCTAAACTAACTAGAAAACGAGCCATATATGTGGTTTTTAGAAATCTCTAGTTACTTACACATGGTATTTAGCTAAACCACTAAGTACATGCATTAATGAGCTAAAGATGTACAAGATTTTTGCTTAGCTAGGAAATCTCTTGGGTTTGTGTTCTTTTCTTGTTTGTTCGCGGCACAAGGAGGTCCAAAGCAAGGAAATAGGTTATTACCCATTGTGTCAAGGATCACTAGGGGACCATTAGGACACAAATTAATTTCCTAGGATTAGTACATGTACCTTTAAAGATCATTAGGGGATTTTGCTAGCTAATGTATCACCTAGGACGATTTTCATGTGAGTTTACTTGTCCAACTTCGAAAACCAAGTGATATTTACGCAAGACATTTGTTAATTTTTGTGTCTAGGCGTTTAATACGGGTACTGGTTTAAGTCTAGGTAGTCTAGGTATTTCCGAGGTGCGTCCAAATGTATTTTATCGCGAAACGTAACCCTTTTACGTGACCAATAAAAATGAAATACGCAAAGTACATAATTATTCTCAAAATAATTATTCCTTACTTGCTTGATGTAAACCTTAATTTATTTGGTGACCGTTTACATTCATTGATTATTTCTAGTCTACGCGGTTTAGCTTAAAAGTAAACATTAAAAGTAAACGCGTATCGGACTAAAATAAATAGTGATCATTAATATAGTCGTAGAAAGACATGAAAAATGAGAAATGTTACAATACGCTCCATCTCCTAGCGTTTCTGTGACCTCATAGGGTCCTTCCCACTTTGGTCCAAGTTTTCCACCGGCCGCAGCATGACTTGCGTCATTACTACGATAAACGAAGTCTCCAGGTCTGAAAGCAACACCACGGACCCTAGCATTGTAATACTTTGTCATCTTCATTTTGGACTTGGCCTCGCAGATTGCTGCGCGCTCCCGCTTTTCTTCCAGTAAATCCAAATTTAGCCGTAGCTCTTCATCATTGTGTACGGTGTCAACTTTCGCGGTGCGGTAAGTTGGCATTCCGATTTCGGCAGGTATGACGGCTTCCGTACCGTAGGTCAAGGAAAAGGGGGTGTCCCCATGGCTTGACTTAATCATCGTGCGGTGGGCCCAAAGGACATGGGGAAGTTCCTCTATCCAATTCTTGTTTCCTTCGCCCAGACGTGCCTTGATTCCTTCACCCAAACTTCGGTTTGCCCTTTCCACAAGTCCATTGGATTGCGGGTGTTTCACTGAGGCGAATCGTTGTGTGATATTCAATTTATCACACCAATCCTTAAATGGATTGTCACTGAATTGTTTGCCGTTATCCGATATTATTTCTCCTGGGAGACCGAAGCGGCATACAATATTGTCCCATACGAACTTTTTCACCTGATTTCCTGTGATTGTCGCCACGGCTTTCGCTTCTATCCATTTCGTGAAATAATCCATGGCGACTATCAAAAACTTGACCTTACCCGGTCCTTCCGGGAAAGGACCGGCTATATCAATTCCCCATTTGTAGAACGGCCACGGAGCCGTGATCGGGGTTAGCGGTTGCTGAGGGTTTCTTGGCACGGGGCGATGTATTTGACAATCGTTGCACGTACGTATCATATCTCTTGCGTCCCGGTGCATGGTCGGCCAATAATATCCCAGCCGCATAGCCTTTGCTACTACTGACCGCGGTCCTGCGTGCATACTGCACGACCCCTCATGAATTTCACGGATCACGTAGTTCGCTTGAAGTGGTCCGACGCACCTTAACCACGGCTTTAAGAATGACCGCCTGTAGAGAATCCCTTCCATCAATTCGTATTGTCTGGCTTTTATGCGGAGTTTGCTTGCCTCCTTTCTATCACCAGGAAGGGTCCCATCTTTCAGGTACTCCACAATCGGGGTCATCCATGTTGTCCCTTCTTCCTCTACCACAGTCGTCACCTCCTTCTCTTGTATTGATTTTTCTGTAAGTACCTCGACCAAGACTTGTTTGGATAAGTGCGCAAAGCTGGTTGACGCGATTTTGCTCAGGGCATCTGCTTTCTTGTTTTTACTGCGCGGTATTTGGCTTATGGAAAAATTAGCGAAGCCGCTGACCAAGCTTTTGACCTTCTCTAGGTATTTGATCATATTCTCTTCTTTGGCAACGTACGTCCCCAGGACTTGGTTTGCTACCAACTTAGAGTCTACACTTACTTGTATATTGCGCACGCCCATCTACGCCGCTATCCGAAGGCCAGGTATCAGTGCCTCATATTCTGCCTCATTGTACGAAGCAGTAAACTAAAACCGTAGCGCGTATGTGAATTCCGTCCCCTCTGGGTTGGTCAGTATTAGACCCGCGCCTGATCCATCTACACATGACGATCTATCTGTGAATAGTGTCCACGGCTCAGCCGGGGTTTCCACAGCTGATGTATCTGGCGGATTTTCATCCGGCTTCTCTACGAGGAAGTCTGCCAGTATCTGCCCTTTCACCGACATCCTTGGACGGTATGTGATATTGTGTTCTCCCAGCATGACGCTCCTTTTTTGCAACCTTCCTGCCACGTCGCGACGTGAAATTATCTGTTTAATTGGTTGGTCAGTAATAACTGCAATGGGATGCGCTTGGAAATACCTCCGTAGCCTCTTGGCAGCAAAAACTAGTGGCAGGACTAGCTTTTCCATTGGAGTATAGTTTAGCTCCGGGCCCTACAATGCGCGGCTGATGAAGTAGACTGGTGTCTGAACCGTTCTCCTTTCAGTCATCAAGACCGCACTGACTGCTCTATAGGAGGCAGATAGGTATATAATCATTTCTTCCTTCGGTTTGGGTGCTACCAGCAGGGGTAGCTCTGACAGATGCTGTTTTAGTTGCTTGAAGGCTTGTTCTGCTTCCGGTGTCCAATGGAAGTCGCTTTTTTTGATGCACTTCTTCAAGGTTTTAAATAACGGCAAGGACTTTTTCGCTGATTTAGAAAGGAATCTATTTAAACTAGCCAACTTCTGTTTGAGGCCCTGGACCTCTTTGATTGTCCATGGGGACGGAAGTTGTAGTACAACTTTTGTTTTGTTAGGACACGGTTTTATCCCTTCCGGGGTAATCGTGTACCCCAAGCACATTCCTTCCACTGCACCGAACATACATTTTTGGGGTTAAGCTTCATGTTTATTTTTTGTAATGTGCGGAATGTTTCGTCGATGTCTCTTAGAATTTCCGTCTTTGTGTGACTCTTAATGACCAGGTCATCGACATACACTTCTATGTTTCGACCAACCTGACTGTCAAAGGCTTTGTCTACTAGCCGCTGGTATGTGGCGTCAGCGTTCTTTAGACCAAAAGGCATTTTTGTGTAACAGTACACTCCTTGGCTGGTGTGGAAAGCCGTTTTCTCTTCATCTGACTCTGCCATCTGTATCTGATGGTATCCTTTGTAAGCGTCCAAGAAGTACTTAAAGGGGTAGCCGCAGAGAGACTCGATCTTCCAGTCAATTTCTGGAAGGGGGTAACAATCCTGCGGACAAGCCTTGTTTAAGTCCGTAAAATCTACGCATATCCACCAGCTACCGTCATGCTTTTTCACCATGACTGGATTGGACAACCAGTCATGGTAATATACTTCTCTCATGATTCCTGCCTCTACTAGTTTTTGTACTTCCGCTTGGATAGCTTTCGCGCGTTCTGGGGCCTGACCCCTTTTCTTCTGTCGGACGGGCGAGTATCCTTCCTGGATATTGAGCCGATGTTCAGCTATTGATCGCGGTACTCCTGTCATGTCCGATGGCTGCCATGCGAATATATCCATGTTTTTCTTCAAGAGTGTACGTAATTTCGTACGTCCTTCTAAGGACAACGTCCCTCCAATTGCCACTTCTTGATCAGAGAAATTCGGATGTATGGCTACTTTAAGATTTTCACGACGGACTCCTGCCTTTTTGGGTATCTCTTTGAGTGATGTAATCACCGTGACACACTCGGCAGGTATCGGGATAGTGCTACAGATAGTCACTATTCCTCCGTCGACAGGAAACTTAAGCATTCCGTAGGCTGTGGATGGCATCGCCTGGATTTCTCTTATGCTCGGTCGCCCAATGATACCATTGTATGGTGAAATTGATCTGACGATCATGAAATCCATCCACGCTTTTGTACAATGATCTACGTCTCCAATTGTTACCAAAAGCCTAAGTTGTCCCAGCGGCCATATAGTTTTTCCACTAAAACCGGTTAACGACGTCTTTATCGGGACCATCTGGCTTTTGATTTCCGGCCGGAGCTGGTTGAAGCAGTGTTCGTAAAGTATTTTCGTAGAGGAATCTCCGTCTATGTACATGCGGTGGATCATGTGTCCACCGATTTCCGCTTCTATGACGAGCAGACCTTCTGTTCCATCGCTATTAGCTAGTGGCGGGAACGTAATTTCACTGCCATAAGCAAAGCTTTGGGTCAATTTTTGCTTCGTCGTTCTCTACCATGGCTGTATCATATAAATTGCTAAGGATTTGTCTTTAGCCGCGGCCTCCTTCTTTTCATTCTTCGTTTGATCTCGACCTTGCTTAATTTCTTTTCTCAAATGCGAGAGCTTACCGGCTCGCACCAATTTTTCGATCTGCTTCTTCAACTGCATGCACTCGTCCATGCTATGTCCCTTATCGTTGTGGAAATCGCAAAACTTGTTGCTACTTCTTTTTTCTACCGGGGTTACCATAGGCGGCAGTGATTTAAACTTTCCTGCCTCGGTCGCGAGGATTTCTTTGGGTATTTTGGTAAGGGGGGTAAACCTGCTAGACCCCCGTCCTTCCTTTGGCTGACCTCAGAAGTCAGATTTTTGCTCGGGAGCATGCCGTTTGGACTGGTCTTGTGATTCCACTATGAGTGACCTTTCTTTTTAGAAGCGGCAACGGCTTCTCCTCGTATGAAGGCAGTGGTAATTGTCATCATTTCTTCTATGGTCTTTGGGACGTGTTCATTGAGACGTTTTGTTAGTTCGGGGTTGCTTACCCCATGCATGAACCCGGAGATCCGCATGCATTCAGGGGCTCCCTTCATGCGCTCGGTTTCAACTTTGAACCGCTCCATGAAATCCTCAATGGTCTCCCCGTCCTTCTGCTTAATGTTGTGAATTTCTACTAGATCTTTCACATACTTCTTCTGTTGCATGAAGTATGCTAGGAAGGCCACTTTAAGACCCTTGTAACCATCTATGCTTTACGGAGGTAATTCATCGAACCATACCCTCGCGGCTCTTATCAAGGTAGAGTTGAACATGTGACACCATGTAGGCATTGCCCAACGTTCCACCTGTGCCGCGACTTGGAAGATTTTTAAGTGGCCTTCCGGGTCTCCTGTTCCATCATAAGTTTTCACATTATTAGGCATGCGCGTTTTCCGCGAACTTTTGAAGTTGCGGATTCGAGGTGTGAACGGATCCACTTCTTCACAAGTCCAAGGTTCGGCCAAATCATCTTCATCCGTCAGCTTACGCCTTTTTGTCCTCGACTTCCAGTGTCCTTCGTTACTGGTGCCGCTTTCTGATCCGCGAGATGATGGGGATTCACTTTCCCTCTACCTTTTTATATTGCGGGGTCGATCTCTGTACTTAGTTTTGGTTCTCTAAGAGTACGTTTTGCCATACGATTCTTCAGCGCCCCGGGAACGGTCTTCCATTCGGGGACGTTCCCTACTGCGGGAATAACCTCTGCTGTAAGAAGGATCTCTCGAATCTGCCCTGCTTGGTCCAGATTTGGTTATACTTGGCGAGTAGGTATTACTGAGTCGCTCACGGACGCTTCTCTTTCGATGGCTCAAGCGGTTAAACACGTTTCTGTCATCGCTCTTTCACGACCTCGTATCCTGGAACTCTCAGGGTGGAATCTTGCGGGCGAGTTTTCGCCTCGAGTTAAGGAGTTTCCGCTTTTATTCGTGGTTTCTTGGAAGTTTTCAAAATTTAGTCTGGTTTGGATTTCCTTTTGCTTGTCACGCTGTGCCTTCTCCATGATGATTGGCAGGATGTATTCATAGTGTTCTTCGCATAAGTCCTGAATGTTCACTCTAGGTGCGGCGTCTGGCGCTTTTTCTTTGTTTGTAGTTTATTGTGTCATGTGGTAACGATGGGGGTGGCATTAGCCATTGCGCTCATTCTGATGAGAGTAGTTCCTAGTGTATGGTCTCTCACGAATAGGCGACACTTGTTGATAAAAGTTGGGTTGGTCTATTTGATAAGATATGGCTACTATTCGGTGTTAGAGTGCCTTGTTTTTATTCCAAGTGAATTTGTTTGAAGGACCTGCACAAGGAGTAAACACCGTTAACACTTTTCGTGGGAGTGGATCCCCGGGGATTAGACTCCGACGTGAGAGTAAGGGTATGATCTTGAGGGAGTAATCGAATTAGGTAAGTTTATGAGAATACTGTTATGATGAGATTGCACCCCTGTTATAGGCTAGATTTACCTAAGGGTTTCCTGGAATTGCGGCCCAAGATACGATATATATATACTTATTTTTGCAAATATTTTTTATTTTGTTTGTTGTGGAAGACCAGGTTGACCCTGTGGTCGAAGCGGTTAAACCGCTAACCCGATGACTCGACCGAGTCAATTAGAGACCCGGTTTTCAAAACAATGTTTTGTAGTCCTTCATCCACTTCACTAATATCCTGACCTAAGACTTTTTTTCTAGTGCTATGTGATTGAGTTGATCACTAATCTAAAAGTTGTGAGTTTAAGTCTCGCTAGTAAAATTGTGTGATATATTGTGAGATAGATAACGTAGTGCGTGGAAAAATGTGTCTTTTAAAAATTATTCGCTAATATCCTAGTAGTATTTGTAGCATTAGTTTTAATATTACCAATATTACAAGTGAAGTTCAAGTCGACATTGTAGGATTGTAGTTGTGGGAGCCTCAATACCTCAAATCTTTGACTACTTGTTGTACTAATTGAGGTTACAATATTTGGTGTGTGGTTGAATTTAAGGGTGCCATTATTGGTATCCTTCCCATCATAAATTACTAAAAAGTATAAAAAGTACAAAACATGTTTTTTTTGTCTCCCAGTTTACAGTGCAACATATTTTTTTATCAGTTTTTTGTCCGTATTTTTTGTCAGTTTCATACTTTTGACTTGTTAAACTTTATAATTTTTATTATGAACTTTCAGTTTCACAGTTTTATAATATAAACAAAATTATAATTTTTTTTTTTTAAATAAATAAAAAAACCGAAAAAACAAAAGGGGTACGAATTACTTTTTGGGAAAGGTATGTATAACTTACCCCGTAAATTGATGGTCCAAAAGACAACTTATGTTGCTAGTTTAGAGATAGTCACATCAAATGAATAATCTTTTGTTTTTTTCCATTTAACGGATTGAGAAAAAAAATATTAGGCTACTCACACTAGTCATCTTTAGTGATTCTCAGTTTTCTTATCACTTCTGCAAGCAACCTTTTAACCACAATAAAACGAGTTATATATTTTTTTCAACTCTTTTAACATCAAAATTAAAATTTATTAATAATAAAAAACATTACATATTTATTCAAATGCATTTAAAAACATTATTATTAGAATTAAAAACTTAAACTAAAAATAAAAAAATTCTCTCTCTAGTTTTTTTTTCCCCAACCGTTTTTCACGCCATATTTCAGTAAAAAAAAGTAGTAAAAAAAGCCCAAATTAAGCTCAAATAAGCTTTATTTTTCAAAGCTAGTTAGCTTATTCGGTTTAGATTTGTAGAATTCTTAGTCTAATAAGGTCGATTTGTGATTTTAATGGATTTTTCTTATTTTTGGCTTAATTTGTAGTTTTTTTCCATTGAAATAATGTCGAATAAGAATAAGCAGAATAATCGATCTAATAAGCGAAACGTTAAGCTTCCGAATAGATATAATGATCATGTTATGAGTAATGTTAGTAAAAAAAGATCGAATTCAGAACATAATAAGAAAAATGATGAAATTAGGGTTAATTTTGGGGGAAACAGTAAGGATAGCAATGATTTAATGAATAATAAGCTAGGAGAGGAGGCTCTTAAGACTGGTGATTTGAATGCTAGGTATGAAGATATTAGTGTGGCTAATAAGACGGATGATTATGATTCTATGGATTTGAGTAGT
>BQNB010118023.1:0-21070 GCA_026074375.1 Tanacetum coccineum
AAAACGGATAAAAAACTTATAAAAACGTACCAAAACGTACAAACATGTACAAAATCGTATAAAAATTTACCAAACCATATTTAAACTAATAAAAGCGGATGAAACCGTATGAAAACGTATAATAACGTCGGAAAAAACGGACAAAAACGAAAAAAAATTTGCAAACTTCGAAAAAAAGGATGTATTATGTCAAACGTTTGCCTAACGAAGGATGTAGACTGCCAAAACTTTTTAACATGGATGTATTGTGTGAGAAAGTTGAAACCACAGAGATGTATTTTGCAGTTTACTCAAATAGATCTATTGGGTTTGACAACCCTGTCCGGGGTATGAATCCGACAGTGAGCACCCTGTAACGGACATTATGTGGTTAGTATTAGGGGAAGTGGCATACTTCCCGGTCATGATTTCGTCCTACGGGATGAATGTGTTAAGTTTCGGCACATAGGCTCTTTAGTCAGAAATCATAAAGTTATAACTTGCTTACTCACAAAGCAACGTTATTGACATTTTGTGGAACCCAAAATATGCGTTCTATGTGTTAAATTGTAAACTCTATGAATTCACTCAACGTTTTGTTGACGTTTTAAGCATGTATCTCAGGTAAATTGCTGTTGACGGCTTGGATGGGACGGAAATAAACTTTCTACGTTGGTATTGGGACCTATGTAACTCTGATCTTTCTAATAAATGAAATTGTATTTTATAAACGTATCTTTGAACGTTTACTTGGACTCGTGTGCATGTATTATGAAGTAGCACCCCAATCGTTGTATTCCGCTGCGTATCGCATTTTGGGGGTGCCTGAACATCATCCCAAGCTATGTTGGCTTCTTCAGTTTGTTGAGCTTTTTCTCTGGTAAGTCTTTCTTCTTCTTCTTCTTCTTCTTCTTCTTCTTCAGCTTGTAGCTTGAAGGCAAGTTCTTGATCAAGCCTTATCTGTTCAATCCTCTTCATAGGCTTCACTTGTTCCACTACATGCACTTCAATCACAATCCCTTTGCCTTTGTCCTGTGGAGGTTTTGGTACAGATATTATTGTTGTAGGTGTTGTTGTAGTTGTACCTAGCTCTGGTTCTTGTATCATAACCTTATTAGCTTTGGGTTTTGCACTTTTCAACTCTACCAGTGCTTGAGCCAAAGTAACTTCAACATCAGTTATACTGGCATTGTCAACAATCACCTCATCACCATCTAAGTCATTAACACCAAACATATCTGCATCATCTTGATCATTAACCAGAGTAATATCTTCATCAGCATCAATAACATTTATCCTCCTCCCCTGTTTGAATGCATCCTTACCCAAATCTTCATCTTCAGAGGATCCAACCCTTCTTGATGAACTAACTCTGTAAATTCTTTTAAGCCCATGAGTTCTTGACTTATTCCTCCTCTCTAGGTTCTTGACTCTCTTTTTCAAACTTGCAATCTCATTAGCTTGAGTGGTCTTTGTAGTCTCTAAATCAAGAACCCTTTGTTGTAAATTTGTACATAGTTCCTTTAATTCATTAAGTTTCAGACTATCCTCACCACTTTGAAGTGTGTTACCTCTTGCGAGCAATGGATCATTGGATGTTTTAGATATATTCTCAAACCTAGTTTGAGCAATAGTATCCCCCATGGTTTCTTGGCGCTTGGGACCACCACCTGAAGTAGTTCCTTAGGAACCAGCTTCATTAGGTGTTGCCTTGGATTAGGTCTTATTGATGTTACCCCCATCCTGCTCTGCATCTAAGCTAGTAGTAGTAGTGGCAGCCCTTTCCAAACTACCATCCATCTCCTCATTGACAGCCTCATCTGTTACATTGTCTGTAGGACCACTAGACTGAGGTATCTCAGTGTCCTTTCTCTTTGGCTTCCTAGGTCTTTGTTTCTTTTGAGGTTGAGATGTTGATGGTTGAATAATGGTGGGTGTGTGATGGGGATCAGTGGGATTTGCTGAACCTTTACCCATTTCTGCTTGAGCTTGTACCACCATTGTTTGGAATAATGGTGTGTCCCTTCCAAAAAAACATTTCCCTACCCTTTTCATATTTCCAAATATCTTCTTAGTGTGAGAGGGTGTAACATAAATCCTATTATGATTTGACATCCCTTCCAGTTTCTTATCCAAAAAGAGTTGTACAAACCTTGGATACATCAAAAAAAATTCTGCATTAGCCAAGTTCTTCACCATACTTTCAAAAATTTTGAAAAGTTGAACTTCTGGTTTGTAGCTAAACATATGATTGCAGATGCCATAGTACTACTAAACTCATTCCATGTAGTAGTCTTAGAATTTAGGCATTGTAAAATATTATGAATAAGGAATTTCCATTGTGGGGAAAAGAATGCCTTATAAAAAGTAAGCTTCTGAGAAATTTTCTCATACCCCATCAGTGTAAGCTGTTCAAAGAAGGTAGCATTTGGTAGACAATCAATACCTACATCATCTTCTAGTTAAAGATCTCTTCTCACAGTTGATTCAGTTATGATTATCTTCTTCCCATCCACTAGGGCTTGTAACTGTACTTCCCCGTTGACAGTTTTGACCTTGACAGTAGCCCAGAATTGTTGAATGCACGAAGTATATATAGTGGGATTGATCGTTAGTGCATATCTTATAGGATTTGCATTCAGAAAATCTACTATCTGCTCAAACCCCTCACTTTCTACGGGTTTAGACAAAAACGCGACCATGTTATGAGTATCAGCAAACTTTATGGTCGTCATTGTGTTGGGTTTTGATGATGAATGATGAAATTGAGTTAGGGTTTGTGATTAGAGAGTATATTATTGAATGAAATCGATTAAATGAGTGATTGAAACCCTTAATCGAAGTATTTATGAAAATACCCTCAACAACATTAACATTCACCAGCAGTAGTAAGGTATGCCTGGTAGCATTAACTTTCAACAGCAGTAGTAAGTTTATGCCTAGCAGCATTAACTTTTACCAGCAGTTGTAAGTTTATGCCTAGCAGCATTAACTTTTACCAGTAGTTGTAAGGTTATGCCTAGCAGCATTAACTTTCAACAGCAGTATTAAGTTTTTGTCTAGCAGCATTAACTTTGGGCCACCAGCATTAACTCCAATTCCATTCCAAACACTCTGTCTAAACTCTCTTTTTGTTTTCCAACTCACCATTTCTCTCAATTCTTTTACTCACCAAAATACTCTGTCTTTTTATTTCACACATCTCTCTTTTTATTTTTATTCTCACCGATTCTCTCAATTCTTTTTCTCACCAAATCACTCTGTCTGTTTTTATTTCACACATCTCTCTTTCTATTTTTATTCTCACCAATTCTCTCAATTCTTTTTCTCACAAAATCACTTTTCAATAGCTTCCAACAACAGCTTAGCATCCTTTATAGAGTTAAACTTTAACTGATGTTTTTGGGAATGTCCATCATTAAAGTACTTCTAGCCTTCACTTCTAATCTTCTCTGAGCCTTATATTCAGCAGATGTAATAGGCATCATGTCATGACACCTTCTACCAACTGTGTTTTTGGCAAGGTTGCACCATTCTCTATGATTCCCCATAGTGAATAGTCTATCATCTGGATGTATTGTTCAATCCTCATCCTCCATAACTCAAACTCACCCAGTTTGAGCATGGGAACTTTGGATGCTGCCACTATGTGTGCATAATCTTGATCCATGTCTGCTAGCAACAAGCTCTGATACCACTTGTTGTCCCAGTTGTAGGATACTTCTTGTTGGATCCCACTTCTATAGATCGAATTCCTTAAGCTTGTTTAAGGTTTAGTTATATTAGATAAATCTAACACAACTATAATAGAAAATTTATGTGAATGTATTAAAGATTATGCGGAATCTAATCTTTAATAAGAAGAATTTTCAATAGAACAATAAAACACAATGAATTCAACAAAACATAAAAGCTCCAATATTATTAAGCAAATAATACAAATACTCTCAAAGTATTAGGGTTACAAAACCTTGAAGCTATGATAACTCTATGAAAACTATTGATGCGTGATTGGTATTGATACCAGTCTCTATGCCCTAGGACCTCCTTTTATACACCAAAGAGTCCTAGTCGATTTACAATATATTCCTAAGACTTAGAATATTCTCTATGATCTATTCTATAAATAACTAATACTTATCACATAAGTAATCTTGATCTCCAAATAATCTTTATCCGTTCTTTTGTCTTTATCCTTTCTTTGACAGTAGAAACTCTTTTAGCAGTCTTAATCTTTGAGCAGTTGTAACTTTTATACTAGCAGTAGTAATTGTGAGCTAGCAGTACTAACTTTATACTAGCAACACTAACTACTTAGCATATTTTTCATTAAAGTTAATGAACAATACTAACTTTTACTTAGCAGCAGTAACACAAACCTTAGCAGCAGTAACTCTAAGATCATCAAGAAGTCTTTTAATCTCAACAATCCTCCCCTAAACTTGATATTCTTCTTCAAAATCTCAAAGTAAACATATTCGAGAAGTTTCGAGAAAAATTATATTTTTCGTCTTTTAGTGAATTTATTAAATAAATAAAATAATTGAATAATATTTTATTATTTAAAAATCAAAAATCATGTTTTTAGGAAAATTTCTAAGTATAAACTTTTTACGAAATTTCGACATGACTCGTACGCTCAAACAACGTTTTTCAAGGTTTCAAACCTTATTATCAACACTTTTCATAAATTCAACACTTTTCGACAAAATTCCAAAATCTCAATCTCATACGTTTACTAAAACGTTTTTCTAAAATATCGTTTAATATCACTTCGTAAATACATTTTCACTTTCAAAAGTCCGTCAAAACTCTCATAACGACTAAATACGTATATTGGGCTTTACGGGCCCAATAAGGTGTCTATTAAGTATTTATAGTCCAAAAATACAATTCAAGTCCAAAACCAAGGTCCATTTACATATATAAGCTTATACCAATAAGTAGAAAATAATTCGGACCACAATAAGCCCTCCCATTAAGCCACGGCTTAAATAGACTTATTGGGCCGTGAGTCCAATAGCTCAAAAATACGTATATTAAGCTTGAAAATAAGCTAATAAGCTACGTATCGCATTTGGTTACTACCATAAGCCTCAAAAATAGTCCATAACATATGCCATAACACAAAAATAATCAAAATCACTTTCCTAGTGATTTTGGGAATGGTTCGTGGCATATAAGCCCAAAATAAGCCAAGAAATAGCTTAAAAATAAGCCCGAATAAGCTATACAAGCTACTATAAAAAATAAGCTATCTAGCAACATATATTATTCAACCATCACGACCACAATATCAAAACTACAAAATCCATGTTCTTTCTTTTTTTATATTACACGAACCAAACACCCCTTTAATCATCCGTTTCGCTTCCAAAAATCGATTTTCACAACGATCAACTTGTACAACTAACATCTATGCATCAAAACAAACCCAAAAGGACAAACGAAATTTAAATTTGAAAACTTACAAGAAAATCTTCAAAAATGTATATTTCGAACGAACCGGACAAACCAAACGTTGTTTTAATGAACACCCAAAATACTCGTATTAACCCGGAATAATACGTTCTCGATCAAAGTTGGAATTTTTATGGTGGATTATTGTTGGTAGGTGGCGGACGTAGCAAGCGCGCGCGCGCGCACACACACACACACACTTATGTGTGTGTTTTTTTTGAAAATGGATAATGATTGAAAAAGGTTTCTAGTGGAAGAATATATTTGTACCCTTGGGACACGTTAGCTAAAATTAAGCCACCTTGTCCCCTTAATCACCCATGACCGGCTATGGCATCCAAGGCTTTCTTTTCATGTTGGGATCACTTAAATACTCGTAAAACTCAACCGTAAAATTTACCCCAAAGTTAATTAGCATTTTTATTCACTTTAAAAATACTTTTCCATTAACCTAGAGTATTCACACGACATATTTTCACTTTACACCCTTCAAAACTCATTTGGACATTAATGGACGTGTCGGACTTGTTTTTTCGGCATTTCTCAAAATTCACGGGTCAAACCACCCGGAATACAAATAACACAATAATACCTTTCAAAAGGGATTATTAATCACAATAAACCATAATTCACCACAATTCTCATAAAATCACCACTGTCAATACGGTACAAAAATTTAAATAAACTGACAAAAGTCAAATAGTCAAAGGTCTATAAATAAACATAACACAAAAAGGGCAAAGGTTACATTCTACCCCCTTAAAAGAATTTCGTCCCCAAAATTCATCTACTAACATCACTAAACAAAAGCGGGTACTTCAATTTCTTTTGATCTTCACGTTCCCACGTGAATTCAGGTCTACGTTTCGAATTACATCGAACCTTAACGATGGCAATCCTACTACGTTTCTACTTCTTAAACTTCCTTTCCAAATTTTCCACAGGCTCTTCCACAAAATTCAAATTAGCATCAACTCGAATCTCATCCAAAGGCACTTGCAGTGTTGGATCAGCCAAATACTTCTTAAGGTTCGACACGTGGAACGTGTCATGAACACCATTCAATTCCTCAGGCAAATCTAACTTGTAGGCTACAGGGCCTTCTTTTTTAATAATCTAAAATGGTTCAACAAATCTAGGTGCTAAACATAGTCACCTACACTAAACTCTAGAGGTTTCCTCCTCTTATCAGCATAACTTTTCTGACGATCACGCGCAGCCTTAAGTCTATCCTTAATCTGTGAGATCTTTTCAGTAGTCTCTTGCACTAACTTAGGTCCTATCAACTGACCACCTCAGCCCACATAATTGGCGAATGACACTTTCTACCATACAATGCCTCAAACGGAGCACATCTCACACTAGAATGATAACTATTGTTATACGAAAACTCAACTAATAGAAGATGAACATCCCAACTTCCCATAAAATCTAGGACGCACGCTCTAAGCGTGTCTTCCAAAGTCTGAATAGTACGCTCACTTTGAACATTGGTATGAGGGTGATAAGCCATACTCATGTCTAAACGGGTTCCTAATGCCTCTTACAATGACTGCCAAAACCTTGATGTGAAATGACTATTACGATCTGATATAATCGAGATCAGCACACCATGTCTAGCAACTATCTCATTCAAATACAATCTAGCCAACCTTTCCATCTTATAATCCTCACGCATAGGTAGAAAATGAGCAGACTTAGTCAATAGGTCCACAATGACCCAGATTGTGTCATGCCCACTACTAGTCCTAGGTAACTTAGTCACAAAATCCATAGCTATTCCTTCCCATTTCCATACAGGAATCTCAGGTTGCTGGAGCAGGCCAGATGGCCTTTGATGCTAAGCTTTAACCTTCAGACAAGTCAAACACTTACTAACATATTCAGCTATATCCTTTTTCATTCCAGGCCACCAATGCCTATCTCTCAAATCATAATACATCTTATCAGCTCCTGGGTGTACAGAGTACTTTGACTTATGGGCTTCATCCAGTATCAGGGTTCTCACCTCACCCTTCAAAGGTACCCATATTCAATCCAGGTAATACAAAGTTTAAATTAGGAAAGGTTTCCAATAACCATATCTAAAAACATAACAAAATAAATGCAATTTACTAATCAACTTTATAAGTTTTAAAAAATATTATTAAATTAAATAAAGAACTTGACTAACCTTGAAGGCAAAAACAAAACCCTGCAAAGTATATGTGGGGATGAATGTTGGGCCCAAAGTTGTAAGTTTTTTTAAATGACGCTTATAATATTTATTATCATTATTGTATACCCTATTGTGAAACTCTATCCACATGTGCCCACCCCAAGGGAAATTATTCCATGATGAGAAATCATCAACTAGATTCAAAACCTCATTTGCGATAACGTGTCTTAGCTCATAACCCATAAAAACAAAGTCTAAAGCCAAAAGCAAACAAACACGGACTGCATCATCATCCTTTAGCTTGTTAAAAGCAGTTTGGTTGTGGAGTAGCTTATTAAGATAAGTCCCCTTAACTCTGGCTATTCTAGGAAATACACGATCACAGAAACTAGTTTGAACTCCACTCAAATGGTCTAACAAATAATCCCGAAAAGAAAACCGGTAACTAAACAAAACACTCACCTACCAAACTCAAGTGTGTGTGGCCCAATATCAAGATAAAAGGGATATCAGTACTAGGATCCTTGACATATCCTTGATGTTGTAACAAATAGTGAATCAAATGGTTATCATGCTCTTGGGCTCTTTTATCTAACCATAGACCAAAAACAGTGCTTTTAAACTTTTTATACCAATCAGGTTTTAAAGCCAACTTACTTCCTATGGTTTTCAGGAGTTATAACCTAGTTCTCGTACTGACATTGGCATCATAAACCTAGATTAATTCAAAAATAAATATATAAATGTAAAAAAGCAGTACTTGATAACCTTAAACATAAACTAGTTATGATTGAAATCAAAATAAATTAAAAAAATTTACCTTTACACGTGAACCCATCGTTAACGTCTTACAACAATCAAACGACTATGAACCACTTCAGAAATGAATTTAATCAAACCAAGTGAAACGAATTTGATCTGTTGAGAGAACTGTGTGTATTTTTTGGAGAGTACTGTGTGTGTTTCGGGTTCATAATGTGTGTTTTTTGAAAAATTACGATTCCCTAGAAACTCTAAATTAAAGATATTTAGTTCTTTCTCGAGGCAATAAAGCAAAAAGTAATAAAAGTATGGAACAGTTAAGTCAAGCACTTATGAGTTAGCAGCCGTCACTTAAGGGCTAATAGGACAAAAAAGTAGGCCACATATTAAGTTGAGCACTTGCCACATGTCAAACAATGTGTGGAGTAGAGGATTTGAGCAATTGGGGATGGCCATTTTGGAAATACTTTTGAAAAGTGTCCATAATGTGAATCAAAAAAAACTTTTTGGCCCAAAACAGTGCTTGCCTCAAAATAAATCCGTGAGAAATTTTTGTCTAAAATAGTGGAAAATCAGTTGAAAAATATTTGTAGTAAATCAGTGGGTAATATACCTACCGAATATACACAACAATATCAGTGATAAATAGTCAATGTTCAGTGGGAAAATATTTACCCACGAGGGTTTTTCCATCTGAATAATTTCGTGTGAAATTCGTAAAAAAAGCCCCTTACCCATAGGGTTTCCCATGGATTTTACTGTGGGAAAAACCAGTTTGTGTAGTAGTGAAATTTGTTATGCCATGTATCTAATGACTTGATCAATAAACAATCCTTGCAACCAGTGACGTAGTTAAGCTAGCGAATGCCGTGTGCAAAAACTTATGTGATAAATAAATATGACGAATAAAGATATGTTATGCTAGATGTTTAAATAAAATCCATAGTATTTTAGTGATCTAGCTTCAAATATAACTAATATCTACAGCATATAATTATATTACATTAACAATTTTTGTTCAAAGTAAAATTTGAGGCACCGATTATATAACAGAATGTAAATTTTGAGGCCACTAAATATGTGAGGCCCTGTACAGTAGCACACCTCGCACACCCTCGTATACGACTCTGCTTGCAACTAGACACTTTCTTTCAGGTTACATCTCTTTGAACAGTTGTTCGATATCAATCACTTCATAAGTCACCACTCTTGTGTATTCATCTCATATGAAACCAATCATCCACATGTCGATAGTACTTTAATTTGAATTTGAGGTATAACAATGACCATGTTTTTTTAGTAGTGAATTCATGGTAAAGCAAGGCGGCTATTTGATTTACACATGATGAAAAAATTATTATCGGTGCAAGAGTCACATCAGGTTCGAGTCATGTTTAGCAGATTATCATACCTAACCTCTCAATTTTAACCACAAGTTTCACTATATCAGTCTCCACAATATAGATCACCTTATCAGTCTCAATAATACTCAAACAATCAATCATCAACACCTCTTTCAATCACTTATCCCTCCAATGATTATCAATCATCAATTCACCACTACATTTATTCTCCACCATCATCCATCCCTCAATTAGAATATGCTCCCATAGTTAACCAACAACAACAACAACCTAAATTTTCCCAACTAGACTCAGGTTTAACTGTTCCAGTGTTCAAGCAAGGTGATGATCCCATTGATGCCATCAACCATATGATGTCATTCCTATCAGATGTTGTCACATCTTACTGTCCTACTATAAATAATCAGCTGAGGAATTCATCAAACCCTAGGCAATAAGCTACCATTAATGATGGAAGAGTGACTTTATAACCAGTTTAGGGGAGATAAATTTCTTTTGCTATGGGTACGACTAGGACCTACACTCTAAGAGCAAGTGGAAGCAATTATGGGAAACAAAGGACTGTTATTTGTTACAACTGCAAAGGGGAAGGACACATGTACAAACATTGCACCAAACCTAAAAGGAAATGGGATAATTCATGGTTTAAGGATAAAGTGTTGCTAGTACAAGCTCAAGCAAATGGTAAAATTCTACATGAGGAGGAACTAGTATTTTTGGCAGATCCAGGAACTACAGAAGGTCAAGCCACACAGACTGTCATTACTCATAATGCTGCTTATCAAGCTGATGATTTGGATGCATATGACTCTGATTGTGATGAACTTAATACTGCCAAAGTTTCTCTCATGTTGAATTTATCTCATTATGGTTCAGATGCTCTCGCTGAGGTACATAATCCTGATAATGTGGATAACAATATGACTAATCAAGGTGTGCAGGTGATGCTGTCTTTTGAACAGTCGAATGTTGTGAATCATTCAGTGACTAAAATAACCAGTGATAGCAATATCATTCCATATTCTCAGTATGTGACAAAATCACAACAGGCAGCTGTTTAGAATTCTAACTCATTTACATAACAAGATTCACTGATATTATCTGTGATTGAACAACTGAAAAGCCAAGTAACTAATTGTGCCAATATTAATCTGGAGAATAAAAGTGTCAATTATACTTTAACTGCTGAGCTTGAACGACATAAAGAACAAGTTAAAGTTTTGAAAGAAGGTCAAAATGTTGATTTAAAGAGTAAAGATAACATTTCAGATTCATGTGAATAGTCTGTCAAGATTAATCGTCTTAAACAAACTCTTTTTGAACATTTAAAAGAAAAAAAATCTTTAATGCAAACAGTTACTCTTCTCAAAAATGATTTTAAGAAAGAAAAATCTAGATATATTGATAGAGAAATTGCTTTAGAAAAGAAGATCAAACGGCTAGATAATATTATTTATAAAAGAGATCAATCAGCACAAACTGTTCATATGTTGACAAAACCCTAGTTTTTCTATGATCATACCACAAAACAAGCTCTAGGTTTTCAAAATCCTTTCTATCTGAAGAAAGCTTAGTAGTTGGAACCAAAGCTTTATGATGGTAATGTTATTAAGAACACTAGTGCTATTGTGATTCCTGACTCCAAAGAGACCCTTATGCTTGCTGAAGAGAGTCGTTCAAAAATTCTTTTAAACAACAAGATCCAATGGTTTTAGAAAAGAAAGTTAATACCACACCATTTGATTATGCTATTCTCAACCAACTTTCTCAAGATTTTGAAAAACAATTTGTTCCACAAACTGAATTATCTACTGAACAAGCCTTTTGGTCTTAGAATTCTATGAATTCTTCATATCCTAGTCCTTCTTGTAGACCCACTAAAGTTGAGGTTCCGAAAGAACTTCCTAATGTCAGCATGGTAAATACGAGTTTGAAGAAACTTAAACACCATCTTGCTGGCTTTGACGTGGTTGTCAAAGAAAGAACCAGAACCACGGCCACAGCCATCACTGAGGGCTCGTGGGGGTTTAAACATATAAAAGCTTGTTTTAGAGATGAAATTATTCCATTTGTAAAAGCACTAAAGGACATATCCATACTTCGATCCACTATTTAATTGATGAACTTATGAAGTCAAAATGTTTTTCATCAAAATGAACAGCTATGGAAACAACATCGCCTTAGAGTCCAAAACGTTTAAGTTAAAATGAATAAGTTTTAAATGAGATACGAAGTCTCTTGGAAAAGCCATTTCACAAAGATTTAGTGAAACAGTATTGTGAATTCTTCTGTGAATACTGCTTTGTGGAATCTGCATGAATGTAACAAAGTGTCCTAAATTGAGGACTGAGTTCTAACAAAAGGATTTCATTGAATAAAGAGACTTATGCTAAACTATTCAGAAGTTCTTAAACTCTTAAAAACATTGCATTTCTTTAGACAGTTGTAAATCAACATAATCAGAAATTTTTCAAAGGGACATTCGGTTCAATCAAAGTGCTCCAATTTTGACAATACTTTGCATTAAATGAATTGACCGCTAGTCACAAGAGAAAAGACACAGTCATACGAAGTTGAAAGAAAGAGTTAAATCTTTAAGTAGAAATATAAATGAGGATAAGGTCAAGAAGGACTTAGAAGAGATTGAAACGATAAATATTGAATTGGATCATAAGGTATCAAAGCTTATTGCTGAGAATGAACATTTGAAACAGACATATAAGCAACTTTATGACTCGATCAAACCAACACAAATTCGATCAAAAGAACAATGTGATGCTTTAGTTAGTCAAGTCAATCAAAAGTCTGTAGAAATCTCTGATTTAAATGTAAGTCTTCAGGAAAAAGATTTGCTCATTACAGCTCTCAAGAGTGAATTAAGATAACTTAAAGCAAAGGATTTAGATGATAATGTTGTTCCCCATCACCCTATTACTCCATAAATGCTTAAAATTGATGTGGAACCCATAAACCCTAGATTGTTGAATAATAGGATAGCTCACTCTGACTACCTTAGGCATACTTAAGAACAAGCTGCGATTCTTAGGGAAATAGTAAAACAAGGAAAATTATAAAATTCTCTAAATAATTCCTTAGACTCTGCTTTTAAGTATACAAAACAAATTCATGAGTTGCTTATAATAATCGGACAAACCTGCCCTAGCATCAATAATTCAAGTTATAAATTAGTGGTTATGACCCCAAAGAACAAGGACAAAAAAGTTAGATTCACTAAGCCCGTCACATCCTTAGGAAACATAAACACACAAACAGCTTCTTTATCAAACCTAGTTTCTAACAAACCTATGCTGTCTTTTACAGGAGTAAAACCGTCTACTAGTGCTAGCGGATCACAGCCTTCAGGCAATACAAAGAAAGATAAGATTCAACAAACACCAAGTAGTACTCAGAAGAATAAAGTAGAAGCCCACTCTAGGACAGTTAAATCTAGTTTGAAAAAAAATATGTGTTATGGAACCTAAAGGAACTACAAATGTGCAGCATTCCAAGCTTAATGCGAATTTTAAACTTCTATATGTTAAGTGTAATGGTTGCATGCGTTCTAATAATCATGATTTTTGTGTTCTTGATTTTATCAATGATGTGAATACTCGTGATAAATCTAAATCTATTAAGAAAACTTCAAAGAGAAAAGTTTGGAAACCAACAGGAAAGGTGTTCACAAATATTAGATACACTTGGAGACCTACTAGTCGGACATTCACTATAATAGGAAATGCGTGCCCTTTAACTAGGATTACCACAACAGCTGAAGTGCCCCTTAGGAAACCAACTGCTCTAGAAAGTGATACACCTAAGCCTGTAGTAACATTGGTTTACTCAAGGAAACCTAGGAAATCTAAAACTAATGTTCCTGTTAGCAAACCTAAGATTATTAAATCTACCTCTGCTAAAAAAAGGAACCTAGTAAATCTTAGGGATCCATAGTTTCTGATGTTCCATCTTCCTCTCTTGATGAATGCAGGTCGTCTAAATTGCTCTCTGGTATTTTGACTCTGGTTTCTCCAAGCATATGACCGGAGATCGCTCTCAGCTCACCAATTTCGTTAATAAATTTTTGGGTACTGTAAAAATCAAAAACGATCACGTGGCAAAGATATTGGGATATGGTGATTATCAGATTGGGACTGTTACAATCTCAAAGGTTTAGGACACAACTTATTCTCCGTTAGGCAATTTTATGATTCGAACCTTAAAGTTGCTTTTCGTCAACACACATGCTTCATTCGCAATCTAGAAGGTGTTGACCTGTTGATTAGATCTCGAGGCAACAATCTGTATACTCTATCTCTTGGAGATATAATGGTGTCCTCTCCTATATGTCTCTTGTCAAAGGCCTCAAAGACTAAGTCCTGGCTATGGCATCGACGTCTATCTCATCTAAACTTTGGTGCAATTAACCATTTAGCTAGACACGGTCTTGTTTGAGGTCTCCCTAAGCTAAAGTTTGAAAAGTACCATCTGTGTTCTGCGTGTACAATAGGCAAAAGCAAGAAGAAACCCCATAAACCTAAATCTGAAGACACCAACCAAGAAAAACTCTATCTTTTGCACATGGATCTTTGAGGACCAATGCATGTCGCAAGTGTTAATGGAAAGAAGTACATCATCATCATTGTTGATGATTACCCTTGATTTACATGGGTAAAATGCTTAAGGTCAAATGATGAAGCTCCAGATTTCATAATCAAGTTTCTCAGGATGATCCAAGTATGGCTTAAAGTACTTGTCCGACGAATTAGAGCAGATAATGGAACTGAATTTGTTAATCAAACTTTACGTGAATATTATGAGAAGGCTGGCATCTCTCATGAAACATCTGTTGCTCGCTCTCCACAGCAAAATGGTGTCGTTGAAAAACGTAATCGTACGCTAATTGAAGCTGCTCGCACAATGTTAATTTATGCAAAACCTCCATTATTCTTATTGGCAGAGGCAGTTGCTACAGCATGTTACACCTAAAATTGTTCCATCATACGTCTTCGTCATGGTAAAACACCATATGAGCTTTTACATGACAAACTTCCTGACTTATCATTTTTCCACGTATTTGGTGCACTCTATTATCTGACCAATGATAGCGAGAACTTGGTAAAGTTACAACTGAAAGCTGATATTGGTATTTTTATTGGCTATGCACCCATAAAGAAAGCATTTTGAATTTACAACCGACGTACCAGACGAATCATCAAAAAAATTCATGTAGATTTTGATGAGCTAACATCGATGGCTTCTGAACACAACAGTTTAGAACCAGCACTTCATGAAATGACTCCTGCAATAATCATTTCAGGACTCGTGCCAAACCATCCTCCTTCAACACCATTCATAACACCTTTAAGAACTAATTAGGATATTTTGTTTCAACCACTATTTGATAAATTAATCAACCCTCCATCAAGTGTTGATCGCCCAGCCCTTAAAGTCATTGCTCTAATTACTGAAGTAGTAGCTCTAGAACCCGCTGCATCAACCGGTTCACCTTCCTCAACAACTGTTGACCAAGATGTACCATCATTTAGTAACTTACAAACAACACCCGAAACTCAATCTTCTGTCATCTCTAACGATGTTGAAGAAGAGAATCATGACTTAGATGTTGCACACATGAATAACTATCCATTCTTTGACATTCTAATTCTAGAAAACAATTCTGAAGCATCTTCTTCTTCAGACGTTATTCCCACCATTATGCACACTGCTGCTCCTAACTTAGAACACGTTACCAAATTGACCAAGGATCATCCTTTAGATAACTTCATCGGTAAACTCGAAAGACCTATTTCCACAAGACTCAAACTCTATGAACAAGCCTTATTTTGTTACTATGATGCCTTTCTCACATCAGTTGAACCAAAGAACTATAAAGACGCGTTAACTTAATCATGTTGGATTGAAGCAATGCAAGAGGAACTAAATGAATTTGAACATCTTGAAGTCGGGGAACTCGTTCCTCGTCCAGATAAAGCGATGGTTATTACTTTAAAATGGATCTACAAGGTGAAACTTGATGAATAAGAGGAATTCTAAAGAACAAGGCTTGTTTAGTTGCTCGTGGTTACCATCAAGAAGAGGAAATTGATTTTGAGGAATCCTTTGCCCTAGTGTCTAGACTTGATGCTATTCGCATTTTCCTCGCATATGCTGCTCACATGAATATGATCGTCTACCAAATAGATGTTAAGACGACACTGTTGAACGGCATTCTGTGCGAAGAATTTCATGTCAGCCAACCGGACAGGTTTGTGGATCAATACAATCCGAATCATGTGTACAAGCTTAAAAGGCTCTCTATGGGTTGAAACAAGCTCCTCGTGCGTGGTACGATCTATTGTTAAATTTGCTACTCTCTCAGGAATTCTCTAAAGGAACCGTGGATCCAACATTTTTCATCAAAAGACAAGGCAAAGATATTCTCCTAGTACAAATTTATGTTGATGATATAATATTTGCGTCTAAAATACCTGAACTATGTGACCAATTCTCAAAAATAATGTGTTCAAAGTTTAAGATGTCGATGATGGGCAAAATATCATTTTTTCTAGGACTACAGATTTTACAAAGTTCTAGAGGCATCTTTTTAAACCAATTAAAATATGCTCTTGAATCTTTGAAAAAATATGGTATGGAATCTAGTGACCCTGTGGATACTCCCATGGTGGATAAATCCAAACTGGATGAAGATACACAAGGGAAAGTCATTGACCCTACACACTATTGTGGAATGGTGGGCACCCTTATGTATCTTACAGCCAGTAGACCAGACCTAACATTTGATGTATGCATGTGTGCCCGGTATTAGGCAAAGCCTACGAAAAGCACTTACATGCTGTCAAAAGAATCTTTAAATACATAAGGGGAACTGTTAATAGGGGACTCTAGTATCCAAATGATTCTTTTATTGCTCTAACAGCTTATGTAAACGCTGATCATGCAGGTTGCCAAGATACTAGATGAAGTACATCTGGAAGTATGCAATTATTAGGAGACAGACTTGTTAGCTGATCATCAAAAAGGAAGAAAAGCGCTGCGATATCCAGTACGGAAGCTGAATATATAGCCTTGTCAGGCTATTATGCTCAAGTCCTTTGGATGAGATCGCATCTTACCGACTATGGCCTTGGATTCAATAAAATTCCAATGTACTGTGATAACAAAAGTGCTATTGCTTTATGCTGCAACAATGTTTAACATTCTCGATCAAAACATATTGACATCAGATTTAACTTCATAAAAGAACAAGTTAAGAACGGAGTAGTGGAGCTTTACTTTTTCAATATGGAATATTAGCTGGCGAACATCTTCACTAAATCCCTTGGCAGAGAAAGAATTGAATTTCTTATCAACAAGTCAGGAATGCGAAGTTTTACGCCGGAGACCCTAAAACAATTGGCAGATGAAGCTGATGAATAGTGGTGGTACCTATTCAAATATTATGTATATATTACGTATATATATTAAACACCATAAAAACCAAAAAGATTTTTTATTTTTAGAAAACGTTTATAAAAACAAAGTACAAAAATATAAAATCTTTGAAAAAAAGTTAAAAAATAAGAAAAATATAAAAAGAGCTAATACTGGCATGTCTTCTAAAAATCGATAATATTTACGGTCTTAGAAATGTCATTTAATAATGATACAAGGCTGTAAATGAAGTTCGAGTAGAAGTTTCAAAAGTTTTCAAAACATGCCAAAATGGCTTGCTATTATTTCAGATAGCAACCCGATCATCATCTTAAAGGCAAGTATTTCATAAAGAAAACTTGACCTCATAACGGGAATTTATTCTCGGGCATGGTCTACTTAATGACCATACAAAGGATTTTGTTTACTTTGCAACACACCCTGTGCTTTCTTTATACCATAAGTGTACGTGTCAGTACGCTTATGTGTTAACATAAGAGAAATCTTATTTTTTATTGGTAAAAAGTTGTCTTCATAATGAATCAGTGTTTTTCAGTAATCACAAAAAGATTTTCAAAGACAATTCGACCACTCAAACAATGACAACTACTCTTTAAATAGAAAAAGCGTCATTATTTGAGGTGGA
This sequence comes from Tanacetum coccineum, assembly GCA_026074375.1. Lineage (NCBI taxonomy): Eukaryota > Viridiplantae > Streptophyta > Magnoliopsida > Asterales > Asteraceae > Tanacetum > Tanacetum coccineum. Next base: position 17,798 of record BQNB010118023.1, read on the forward strand.
GAATGTGTCATCAAATAATCTTTTAAAACGGTCTTTCAAAATAAGTCACGGAATAAATGGATAAAGTTTGGGATAATGACGGATAACATTTTTAAAGGGAGTTAACTTATATTAACTATAAGGGCTTTAGATGTCATTTGTTTCAAACTTTAGGAACTTATTTGCAATTTGATAAAGTGTTATTTTATACACTTTTTCAGGGTCGTTTAACCCCTTAAGTCGTGTGTTTATGCCCAAAATAAGTACTTAATTGTTCATTTTCAGGTAATTTGCATTTGGAAAGCATTTAGAGGAAATACACGTGACTTGGGCTCATTTAGAAAAGAAACGGACAAGACTACGGACCTACACCAACATTGCTCAAGAATTTCTCTATAGTAGCTGGAGACGGCGTAATAAATACAACGTGACGCCGTCACAACGATGATTAATACAGTGTCATGAGATTCCAAGACGGCGTCAGAGCACACGACCCAGCACATTATCTAGAATATTCTATTCATGACGGTGTCACGATTAAAACACGACACCGTCATAGCGATTTTCCTATATATACAAACTCGAATTTATGGTTTTAAGTGTGTAACTTTATAATGAAAAGATGGTACGAACCCTAGTTTGTTTAGTAACTGTTAGGGACGAATTTAGGGCCTAAAAACCCTATTGTACTTCCTCTAACTCATGTTTTAATCAAGTAAGGTTTATTTAATCATTCAATATGTCTATGTGTTGTTTGATTCATCTATGTTCATGCTTTATTTTCAACATGCTTGGCTAAACCTCCTATTGTGTTTATTTATGATTGTATGAAACCTAGAATGTAGATCTTAGTGGTGTTGCATCCTGTGATGGATGTGCATGTTAGGTCTTAAAAAACCAGCTTTTGTCTGTATCGCTATTGATATGTCTAGGAAAACATGATTGTGTAGAAAGGATACCATCAGGTAATAGTCTTCATACTACCTTGCCCCCTAATATGGTTGATCCACTCTTAATATATTTCACATGCACTTAGTGTACCCCTAGGGGCCTTGTAATAGTCTTCATACTACCTTGCTTATGCGTTGCTCTAGCAGAATACTAAGTAGACGGCGGGTTCGTGTAATTCATTCATGACTTAGGAAATAATTACACAGATCATCACAAGTGTGACAAGGCAACAACACTAGGAGAAGCAATCTAGGGAGTAATAGATGATTAAATAAACACAGTCTTTTATCTTATTGTTATCACCAGTAGTTTAGATTTATATTTAGTTGGGGGAATTACATATATATCCCTAATTTGCAGAGAAATTACATATATATCCAAACTAACTTAATTTTTACATATATATCCCTCGATTTGTTTCAAAATTACGAATATATCCCTCTTTTTTTTAAAATTCTTGAAAATTTCTCAAAAAATTTCACAATATTGTGTATGTTGGTGCATAAAAAAGTTATAAAAGAAGTTTTCCTAAAAGTGGATAGTTTTGCCGAAAAATATTATGAAAAAAACGTTTGTGCATTAAATCTTTTTTTGTGCATAAAAAAATGGTTTTTGTAACCAACTTCTTTTGACTTTTTACATCAAAATTTTATTGCACATCATACTATAACAAGTTAAAAATTTTAAGCATTAAAAAATTTTGTACATCAAAATTTCGTTTTGTGCATTAAAAAAATATAAAAACTCAAAATTAGAAAAACTTCCTTAACAAAAATTTTATTGATTCACAAAATTTTATACTTGTTATATACTATGATGCGCAATAATATTTCGATAAAAAAAATAAAAACAAATTTGGTACGAAAACGAATTTTTAATGCATAAAAAATGATTTAATGCACAAACATTTTTTTAACAATTTATTTTGGCAAAACTATCCACTTTTAGAAAACCTTCCTTCACAACTTTTTTATGCACTAACATACACGATCTTGTGGAATTTTTTCAAAATTTTTCATGATTTAAAAAAAAAAAGAGGGATACATATGTAATTTTGAAGCAAAAGATGGACATATATGTAATTTTTAAGTTTGTTTGGATATATATGTAATTTCTTTGCAAAATAGGGATATATATGTAATTCTCCCTATTTAGTTTAATAGCTAAAACTAAAACCAGTCTCTCCAAATATATGATTTTACATGCTTTCATAAAACATAAAAATATAAAAATAATCTTCTCTCAACCCTTAGAACTCTGTTAGACCGTGATCAAGCCTTCCCAACCCATTCCTCGAGTGAACAATAACAACCTCCCGAGTCTTGCCTATACTACTACTACAACGAATAGGTGCTCTGCCTAGGGAGTTGTAAAACTTCGTGTAGAAGTCCTACGACGATCGCATCAAGTTTTTGGCACCACTGCCTTGGGAATAGTTAGGTTCTGATCATAGTTTAGCTTAGTTCTACTTGCTTGAATCCGTTCAAGTGAGATTTTAATTCCACATATTAGCTTTCTCATAGTCTATCTTTTCTTTGTGCCTTTTATTTTGTAAGTCACTCTTTCATTCACCATCATGATGTATGAAAGACCACCATCCACACCCTTTCAAAACCCTTCACGAAACACAACCTTCCCATTCCAAAGATATACCTTGGTGTTCCAACAACATCAAGATGAACCTATCTACGATGCGTGGACTCGTTTCAAAAACTTAATCAAAAGAGTCCCTCATCATGGCCTTGATTTATGGTCCCTTACTTAATTCTTTTATGATCATGTCGACGACTATGCCTGAATGGACCTTGACTTTGCAGCAGATGGGAACCTTAGGGAATTAAGTGGTGAAGAAGCATGGGAAGCCATAGAAAATTTCTCCCAATGCCAAAAAGAATGGGACAACCCACCAAACATTATTTTTAAACAAGAAGTAGCAAATTTGAAGGCTCAAGAAAAAAGATTGTTTGGAAATGAGAATGTTTGGGTTGAGATGCATAGAGGTATAGCATGGGATAAGGTGGAAAATCCGAACCCACAAAGTACACCACAAGTCCTCCCATCATTTAAGGAATGCACACCGCTCGTGACTTACCCGGAAGAAGTAGAAGAGATTATAGGAATCCCGATTGAGGTAGAACATTTAGACGAAACGCCACTAGAAGATTTAGGCTTGAATACTTGTAATCATGACCTTCCTCTTAGTTCTAAGGAAGTTTCTATTTTTGATAAACCGGATCCTCAACCACAACCCTTACCTAATTGTTCACCCTTAGATGCAAGTCTAGGAAACAAAAAAGGCCTCAAACCACCCATCAAACCACATAGTCTGGATTATTTTAGGAT
>BQNB010118024.1:8062-21069 GCA_026074375.1 Tanacetum coccineum
CAAAAAGACAGAAAACCAAGCCAAAATGACAAAACTGAGCATGGAATGGAAAAGACTGTGCAAAATCAAGGCCAAAGTCCAAAAATGTCAAAGTCAGAGTCAATACTGAAGAATCAGCAGTCAAACCGGAGCCGGAACTGAAGAATACTATTGGATGCAATCTTTACCCATCTGATGGGCCGGGAAAGCCCAATAGTATATTTATGAAGACTGTGAAAACCAAATGGGCCCTCAATCAATTTCAACAGCCCATTTGTGTGCAATTGACAAAGACCGTGAAGACTTTGAAGGCCCAATCCTAGCCCAGTTACAGCCAATCTCAGCCATTGTACACACAAAACCCACTTCATAACCTTATTGGGCTTGAAAAAGCCCAATAACCAAACCTGTACCTTATTGGGCCCAAACCCAAACCCAGTGGGCCCAATACAAGCCCAAGCCCAACAAAAGCCCAATACACTTTTTTATAAAACACAAGGACCAAATTTGTTATTTTAAACCTTGTTTTATAAAAGAAAAATGAAAAGTATAAAGAAAAGGGGCCAAAAATGCCAAGTTTTAAAAGTGTTTTATAAAGAGAAAAATAGAGAAATAAAACACAAGGACTGAAATTGCAATTTCCCCTAACTTTCTTTTTACTTCTTTTGTTATAAACCACAGGGACTAAAGCTGTTAAAACCCAAACTTTCTTTACTACTAAAACCCGGCCAAAATGAAATAGAAAAAGAGAGAAAGATGGAGGACTAATCTTGCCTCTTCCCCATTCGTTTCTTTTAAACAGGCTAACCATAACTGTACCACCACAAGCTTTCCCGCCAAACCCTATACAGCCCCTTCCCCATGTTTTAGAGCCCAAACCACTACTCTAGTACATCCCACAGCTCACCTTCACCTTTCCCCACACTCACAGCTCACCTATACCCCCTCCCCTAACAGAACACTCAACCCGAGACCCATTTCAATGGTGAGATGGTGTGAATGGTAAAACAAGGGCTAGGATTTCTTTGGATTACTTCTACACTTACAAGAAGCACAGCTAGCACACCAAGAGAAGCTTTGAGCTGCTATAAAAGCAAGAGAAGCCCAAGCCGAGCAAACACACCATGTTTTAGTTTAAACTTTAATTTTCAGTATTTCTTTTTCTAGCATTATTGTACTTCAGTTCTATTTTAAAGATTTATGTTGTAATTCGTTTTATTTTAATGAAAGTTTAAAAGTTTTTTACTTTGAAAAATTGCTATTACCACTGTCGCCATTAAAAGTCTTATATAAACCTTTTAATTCTGTTTATCTTGTGTAAAAATGGGTTAAACTTGTTAAACCTCACTAGTAATCACTGTTCTCATCCTTTGATTTACTAAAAATCAGTTAAAACCAAGTTTTATATATTTAAGGGGGTGTTTGGCATAGACCTTAAAATGGGTCAAAAAGGGTTGGTTATGGGTCAAGTGCACTCAGCCACTTTTGGCTGAGTGTGTAGGCTCTATTAAGTCACCTTAATCACTAAATTCAGTTTGAAAATCAATTTTTAAAAGTCTTTTGGTTTCTGTCTAAATTTGGATAAGCAAAGTTTTTCTTAAAGGCTTAAGCTGCATAAGCAGCTTAAGCACACCTTTTGTTGTGCTCTTTGTTGTGTTTCTAGCCAAATAAAACCAAACCTTGTTGCTGTTCTTTTCTCTTGACCAAGTATTTGTCAAGTTTAGCTTTGCCACATTTTTTAGAACCCTCAATTTTAAGTCCCAATATCAGCTTGTTTAAGCTCACTTTAATAGCTAATATTTTGGAAATAAGCTCTCTCACCCCCCCTTTTTATCTGTTTGTATTTGATCTTGGGAAATAAGCTCTTGAGAGCTTATTGGGATAAGCCAAAAAAGGCCCCTAAGGGCTGTTTGTACCTCCCCTGGTGCTGAGCACCAAATCCAGCCCCCTTTTTCTAGCTTATTTGCCATTAAGCCATAGGATCTTTTTGCTTTTCTTTGTAGCTTATAGGTTCCCCTTTAAGCCCACAAAACCTCATAGCTTATCCTAGCCTTTAGCTTAGTTTAAATCTAGCTTAAAGTAGGCCTTTTTCTTTTTTTTTATAAACTGTTAGCCAATAGCTTATTTAAATTCAGCTTATCTTAGGACTTATTTAGTGACCATAGCTTATCATTAGGACTCCCTTAGGTCTAGTAGCTTATTTCTTTAGTTTTCAGCTTATCTTGTGAGCTTAAGCCCCAAAAAGAAAGAAAAATAAGCTGAAAAGCTTATTTAGCTTTTGCAGCCCCAAAAGCTCTCATTTCTGGCTTATTCTTTGAGATTCAGCTTATGTGCTTATTAGGAAAATTGTTCCCCTTAAGCCCCTTAATAAGTTTGCTTTTATAAGTTTTCAAAAATAAGCTGTTGGGACCCACTTTGTAATCGGGTTCATTCTCAGGGACTGTTTGTGTAATTTTATCTTTTACAGTTAACTTTGTTAATCCCCTTTGTTAATTCCTTGTTACTCTGTTAGTCCCCAGTCCTTTTCACTGTTAGTCCTTTTAGTTAGCCTTAGTTAGTTTTAGTTAATTTAAATATTTAAATTAGGTTTAAATCTAATTAGTTTAATTACTTTAATTTAAAACAGTAAAATTTGGGCATTTTTATATTTTTAGATTTGTTAACTTTTTCTTTATTTAATTTGATTTTTTCAGATTTTTTATAGTTATATTTTCTGACTTTTTATATTTAATTAGTTTTAATTAGTTTTTAATCTTAGAAAATTCATAAAAAATCCAAAAATTAATAAAAAAATATTTTTCTTTTTTATAAAATTTTCTTTTGTCATTTAGTGTCTAGGAAAAATATAAAATTTAGTGTAAGCTTAATTTTTCTTAAATTTCAGTTTTAGACCCGTTTTTACCGGGTGCGTTTTACCGTTTCTTTTCGTTTAGCATTCAAACGACCTCCGTTTTAGTTCTAGTTTTCTTTATTTTTCAAGTTAAGTTAATTAGAATTTAATTTTGATTTTTAATTTAATTTAGCATTTATTTTTCTTAATTTTTAATATTTAGGTTTCCCGATACCTTATTCTGTTCCCCGTATTTAATTTAGATTTAATTTTAGGATTTCCTTATAACTAATTTTGTTTCCCGTAGTTTTTAAGATCCCTATTTCCTATATTTGTTTCCCGTAGATTAAATTAGATTTTATTTAATTAATTTTAGTTGTAATTATATCAGTGTTCATATCATATATTCTCCATCAGTCAATTTCTCTTCAAACCAGGATAATTTTCAATTGCAGCCTCGTTGGGACATACGACCCGGGAATATCTCTTCCGGAATCTTTTTATCATTGATTTGATTCTTATATATTTTATTTCTAAGTAGGTCTTGACTTTTTCCCTTTGTCAAGCAATCTCATCATTGTCCAAATATATGTCGATGATATTATATTCGGACCAACTTGTCAAGAGATGTGTGATGATTTTGTCAAAATCATGCATGATGAGTTTGAAATGAGTATGACGGGGGAACTAATTTTTTTTTAGGATTATAAATAAAATAATTAGAAGACGGAATATTTTTTAATCAATCAAAATATATTAAGGAAATGCTTAAGAAATTTAGACTAGAAGACTCTAAGCCAATGAAAACTCCCATATCCACGGAAACAAAACTCACGAAAGACGTAGAAGGTGAGTCCGTAGATAACACCAAATATAGAGGTATGATAGGAAGTTTATTATACCATTAACGGCAAGTATGCCCGATATCATGTTTAGTGTTTGCCTTTGTGCACGCTTCCAAGAGGATCATAAAACTCTCACCCTTAATAGCGGTTAAACTATCTTCGATACGTTAAAGGCACTATGCACTTAGGAATATGGTATCCTAAGGGGTCTGGCATAGAAACCATAGTATATGCGGACTCTGATCATGCGGGAGATTATGTGGATCGAAAAAGCACTAGTGGTATTTGCACTTTTATAGGATGTTATTTAACATCTTGGTTCTCGAAGAAGCAAACCGCTCTTGCTATTTCCACTACCAAAGCAGAATATGTAAGCGCCGGAAAGGCATGTCAACAAGCACTATGGATGAAACAAGCTCTCGTAGACTATGGCATTAGGTTAGATGGCATTCCTATAATGTGTGATAACAAAGGGGCTATAAACTTAAACAAAAATCCGGTATAACACTCTCGTACAAAACATATTGAGATTCGTCACCATTTCTTTCGTGACAATGTTCAAAAAGGAAATATTTCAATAGAAAAGGTGTCATCGGAAGATGACATTGCCGATATTCTAACTAAACCCCTTAAACGTGAGCCTTTCAATTATTTACGTCTAGGTCTAGGAATGATGGAAAAAATTGACTAAATGCTTACTAAGTTGTCACATTACCATAAATGACTGATAAGGAACTTAACAGTAAATAAGAACAATAAACTGAAATCAAAACTGAGATGCCAAAATCAAAAAATTAAGAAAAAAAATTTGTTAGATGGGCGGCCCCCTTAATTCTTAATGGGCGGTTCCCTTAAAATTAAAGGGGCTGGCCATACAATTAAAGGGACCGGCCATCTGACAGTAGGTAAAATATTTTTTTCTTCTTTCTGAGTCTAGGATTTTATTTTGCACAAAATTAAAAATTGGAAACTCTTCAAAAGAACAATCTACATAAAAGATTATGTAACCTTGGTTTAGCCAAAGTTTAAGATTTTCTACTTAACACACACACACACACACACACCTCATATATATATATATATATATAAGATATAATATATATATATATAATCTATATAATATAAATATATATATATATATATATATATATATATATATATATATATAAGTCCCAATTCACTTAACAAATCCTCACACCACTAGGAATACATGAAAAATCTATTTTCATACATTGTTGATATATGCTAAAAATATTTTTCAAGTCATGCATAATGATCTCTCATTTGATGCCAAAATATATAATCCAATATATATTTTGACAATTTTGTTTGAGCAACAGTGAATCAAGGAGCACTTGGATTATTTCTTAGGTTTTCTTCTCGTAGAGTTGAAATAATCATTACTCCACATTTGTTACATATAGGCACACAATAGGCTTATAAATGCAAACACAAGTCTCTTTTAAATACGTTTACAACACATAGGGTTTTAAAAGCACTACAACTATTTAGAGTATTAAAACTATTTGTCTAATATGGCTTCTATTGAAGACTTTATTACATACTTGTCTACATGTTATTCTTGCTAAATACCCTTAGACTTGATCATGCTTAAAACAAAAATTACATCTTTGCTTGCCTATTTTCTTGCTTGTTAAATGTTGTAGACTTAGTTGGCATAAAAACTAGGACATGCTGCAAAATGGTCACAAAACAGTCCACCTTTTTACCATTTCCTGAAACAAAACAAAAACCTGGACTGTTTGGTCTTTTCAGGTGGCGCCCCCTTAAATCAAACAGTCGGTCCCCTTAAAATTAAAGGGACCGGCCACCCGAGACATGATTTTCACTGTTTCCTTTTGCTCTTTGACCCTCTTTCACCTAGAATTAGCTATAATTTCCCTGGACTCACCAACACCCTTTGGATTGACTTTTTAACAATGTCTATCTTTCCTTAATTACACAATTTTTCTAGTATAAATCAACCCTCATCCTTAACATATTTTCCACACTCACCTTGTCTTCTTTAATGTCTTCTCCTCATAAACCTTCACCCGAACCTTCAAGGGTTGCCAAAATGTTAGTAAGACACACATGGAGGAAGAAGTTGAACCATTATAACTCTTCAAATGAGGTTGATGTTAACTTACCAACACCAATGCCCAATCCACAATCTCCTATCAATGAACCTACTACTCATTCAAACCATGTTTCGCTACAATCTCACTCACTTCCACTTAGTGATTCTTGTGACACTAATGTTGGACAAGCTTCCATTTCACCAAGCATCAATCAACCTCAAACACAACCCCTATTTCCTCACTTGCTCATCAATCCACATGTTGCTAGTGTGCTTCATGCTCAAACTCCTCTTTCACCTCAAGGTGACAACCACCCACAACCTCCACTTCCTCCTTTTCCAAGTAGAGAAATGATCATGAATGACATTAACCAACTTCAAGACTTATCAAATCTCCTAGCCATGCACCTCTCACAACGTAACACTTCCTCATCTCCTTACTCTCCAAACTTACCTCATACCATCAACTTGGATCAAGTTGAACAACATGTTGGTTATTGTCCTTGTTGCATCTTTACCCAAAAACAATTCCTCACCTTGAGTGAAGATATCAATTAGATTGAATTTCTTCTCACTTAACCACAATCACCACCTCAAGTCCACCGAGATTACCCTCAAACAACCACCTCCGCTCCAAACTCTCCACCAACAACCAACTAAGCAATGAACATCTTACTTTTCTCGTTTTCAAAATAAATGTAAAACCCACTCCTTTTGCAAGCAAGTCCAATAGTTTCCTATGGCAATCTAGGAATATTAGGATCATTGTAGTTTAAATTTTATGTATGCTTTAAGCATATTATTTCTACTTGGTGTATGCATGCTTGTGTGTTATACACAATCATTATGTTTAATGAATGGACTTTAGTCTTATGTTTTAATTATGCACTTGTTTGCTCTTTGGTAGATTAAAATTTTCATATACATAAAAGTTAGCCAGTTGATAATATTTTTGATATTAGTTTACACAAATACTTGACACTTGTTAAGTATTATCTACATGTTTAAATATTTTTCCTATTTGCTACATGTTAGAAATGGTTGTTTTGTTCTTCTAACTTGTTTTTGTAGCAAAGATACCATAGCTCGATTCTTTGGTGCCCTCGAACGAGGGGGAATACACATCAAGGGGGGGTTTGAAGTGTAGTATAAGTCTCGCCTAAGAGTCCACCTTTTTGCTTCGACAAAAGGGGGAGAAGAAGTGTAAACAAGTAACTTATACATTTTACTATGAGTTATAGTTTACATATTTTGTCATCATCAAAAAGGGGGAGATTGTTGGTAGAAATATTACGATATTTAATCTATACATTCTCTTCATGTTTTGGTGATGACAAACATGTAACTTATAACACATAACGTAAAGTGCTTAAGTTACTCGTGATCACAAATCATCAATGCATTCATACGACAACATCTCTCGACGTCTCAAGTCTGCTTCAACGAAGTTTGCACCCGACGTAAATCACTTAAGGTATGAATAAATAAATGCTTAATTTATTTTATGATCAAAGGAATTTTTATTTAACCTCACATTTTTTATAAAAATGTCACAAACATTTTTATAACTTTTACAAAACATTTTTGGATTTAAAAGAAATGTTTTATTCAAAATAAATATTTTGAATTCAAATTTTATACCTAAAAACGGCTAGAAATATTCCAGAAAACACCTCCCCTAGAAAAGACAAAAAAGGGAGCGTCTGGGCTGGGCGGCCCCCTTAATTATAAAGGGCGGCCCCCTTAATTATTAAGGGGACCGACCCCTATTTAAGGGGACCGCCCAGACAAAAAGCCAGCTCAGCTGGCCTATAAATACTGGACTATTCCCCACTGTTTTTCTCACCTTTTGCACACACTTTCTTTCTGTTCTAAATCAGTTTATACTTTCCTTTCTTTCCTTTGATCATTTAATCATAAAGCCTTGTTTCCAAGTGATCCAAGCTTTGATCCTCAAGTGCAAGAGAAGAATACTTCCTATCATCAAGTGAAGAAGTATTATAGCTTAGTGTGTGTCCTTGCAACCTTGTTGCAATTGTATCATATCTTGTAAATCATTTGTGTATATTATGAAGGTATGTATCGTAGTTGTGTATATTAAGTAGATTGTGTTGATCATTGTAAGTATAGATTATCGTGTTGATCTTAGCAGGTAGTGTTTGATTGGTGTGATCAAGGTAGTGTTTAGTTAAAGTGAATTTGTAAAGAAAAGTATAGAAAGTTTGTGAAGGGTAGAGAAGTTGTGAAGTGAAGAATAGTCTTGTAGTAAAGAAGAAGTCATGTGGTGAAGCCAAGTAGTGAATTGTCATGAAGTGGTGTGATTTGTCATGATAGATTGGTTCTAGCTAGGATTAGAACTCGACATTTTGCTTAGTGTCGAAAATTGGTGTAAGCTAAGTTGTGTACGGTTTTCTCCGCATAAAGGGGGCTTGTTGACGTATTGAAGGAAACTCTCGAGTTTGGTGCTCGGAGAGTGGAGTAGGATGAAGAGGTGCTTCATTACCGAATCACTATAAACCCTCGTGTTGTGGTTTGATCTTTCCGTCTCTTATCTCTTATCTTGAATATTTATTTTATATCTTATCATTACTTGCTTGATTAGTTAAATTGTTCATATTGTGCATATTGTGAATTCACATAAAGTCGAATCTAAGTTTTTATAAACAAACATAATATCAATTTAAAAAGAGGTAAACTATTTAACCCCCCTTCTAGTTTTCTACAAACCTGATATACCAAACTTGAAACTGAAGTAGAATTCCCCGTTCTTGTGACTTAAGCTTGCATTAATGTTGGAAGAATGGTGTAGAGAATTTGTTGACAGTCAAATCTCTAAGTACTCAATACCAACCAGACAAAGTATGAGACTTTCATCACCTCTTGCGATTATCCACATCGTCTTCTGCGTGTGACATTAAGTAGTACAACGTAACTCCTTTAAGTGATAGTTATTGTTGGGAATTATAGATTTGATGAGACAAAAGAAACAAGTAATGAAACAAAAGGATCAAAATCATCATTAACGAATTCTACAAGATGTAGGAGATTATTAAGATTCTGGAAGATCTCTTTAAGAAGATAGAAGATAATAGAAGATCAAGTTAAATGTTTAAAATTATTTTGTTGTCTATTGTTTATCCCTTTGTAAACCTAAAAATCTCTAGTATATAAAGAGATATCAGGTCATAAGTTTATATGTACACAAAAGAAAAGAAAAATGTGTGTGTGTGTATCTCAAGAGATGTAGACGTCTAGTTTATGTGGTGTAGCCTCAAGGATCTTTGATTCCTGTTACAGGTGGTAACCGTTCTATACTGATCATATATAATTAAGGCTTAGTGGAAACGTATGGTAATAAAACCTTTTTCAATAACATTGATGTTCTTATTCATATTCTGCTGCATATTGTTATCATTGTTATTATTAATCCTAGATATAAGATCTAAACAATCTAAGCTTAAACGATCTAAGGAGTTCTATCAAGCTTCACAGTTATCAAGGTCTTCAACCAACAAACCCCGACTTTTGGTATAACTAGATAATCTAAGTCATCATCCTAAATCTTAAGCTCGAACAAGTTATTATTGAAAGTCATGCATCCAACCAACCCCGACTTCAAGATAAAATAGGTACACGCCTTCGTGAAATCCAACTTCAATCTCAAATAAGTGATACCCGATTAACTCCGTAGTCACTTAGAAAAATTAATACCAATTCTAGCCATTACAAGTTATGTTCTAATGACTCTTTATAAATATTGATCCCGGTCTCGTCATAAAAATTTTAGCCACTTTGTCACATTTTAAGCCTCAAAATTACCTAAATAATAACTAAAATTCAAATATACTAAATTCAGCCCAAATCCAATAACTCTAGTTTTCATAACAACCTAATTAACAAAGAATCCCCGGCCCAATTAATATATTGTCTCGGCCCAAGTTTTGTTAACAAACCCGGTCTGCCAGAAATCCCTATTACCCGATCCAAAAGAGAATTAGGGATATAAAACTGACAATCCCTAATCTTTCTCATATCATAACCCTAATCATACTCACATATGCAGCCAACAAATTCATCCCTCCCAAAATACAGACCTCACTTCCATCCTTGTATCTCATTCGTCACTTTTCCTTTTTAAATCGAGCACCAAATACAAGAATAGACAACACTTTCCTTTATACACACTCTCTTCCATATCTAACCCACACAAATCAAGAACCAAATGAACCCTTTTGATTTACTCCAGCCAACACCGAACCATAACCTTTTTAACATTAATTGTTTGTTTGAAGCACAAAGAAGACTATATGTTTCGGCTAAGATCTTGATTAAGGTCTCGGGTAGGTGTGTTTTGATTTTTTTTTGTTTGCTCTTGTGAGTCATTTAATCAAAATAAAGATAGAATATGAGCACTCTTGTTCTTATTCTTTCTTTTGATTTTCGGATATAAAACAAGAAGCCATGCTTCATATTGATCTATGATGTGAATGTGTTAAAGAATCTGTAAAGGTTTGTAATAACACCAAAAATCTGAGATCATTCTTGTATTTAGTTTTTTCGAGTCATTGATGGTAGGAGTTGTTAAGAAGTAATGATGGTTAGACTTAGATTTAATGAGTGTTGTTTCTGAATGTAACAACCCGAGTTACGCGCGCTCCGATGACGATCACGAGTTGATTCACTAATTGATTTAATTTAGAAAGCGTCACGTGAACCACGATATTAAAGAAACAAAAGTTACGTCGCCATTTAATTTTTTTTTATCTGTTTATATAATTATTTTCGTATTTTTAATATGAACGAACAATTTTTAATATTTGATTTATGACGTTTTTCGAGTCACCCGGTTGATACCAGCTCCAGCGTATTGATAATCGTTTGGGACAAACGTATACAAATTTTTTCGACGCCTAAACAACAGGCACTTCTCGTTTTTATATTAAAAATATCATAAATATTATTATTTTATAAATGTCTGTCATTTCTGTTCCCTTGCTCTTGAGCGGATTCGTGTTTTAAAATGATAACATTTTATTATATTAAAATGTTTAAAATTAAAATTAGTGTACGGAAATAAATTTAATCATGGAAAACATAAACCCGAGCCTTTGGTTCGGTTTACTATAACGAATAACAGAATTAACAGTTTTGTATCTAGTTTTTAAAAAGGACAAGTATAGAAGACAATCTATGCCAAAGTCCAAACTTTATTTCTATAAAACCACTTTCACCACACACAAACATCAATTCTTATAACTTTTTAGAAATATTTTCACTTCCTTGTCCACCCCTCTCCTTGTTCACGTCCGACCACCACCACCATAAACCACCCAAACATTTTATTATATTTGATCATGCAATTAAACTCCGTTTAACTAAATATTGATCCTCGTCAGATCAAGGCCATACGTTTTCCACTATTAAACAAAAACCTCACAATAGCATTATAGTCTTTTTTGAAGAAGTTGGGTTTTGGGTTCGGTTTCAAGAGTTTTCGAGTTAAATGGTGTCTAAAAGAGCTAGATAAGTGTTTCTAGCAAGATGGTTTGGTTGAAAAGCATTCGGTTTGCAATTCGTGATGCGTCCCGTGTATTCCCGAGTTTTCGATCCAAAGCCGAATACCAATCACTTATAGTGTTGGTGTTAGTCTATCTCTTGGTTATTGTTTAAAATAGTTAGAAAATATCCTAATTGTTTCGTTAAAGCATTTGTAATGGCAACTTTAAAATAGCCTTTTGTTATTTCAATAAGCTACTTCTACGACTTGTCTGATTGTGGCAAAAGCTTTATTAAAAACTTTTAGAGAGAAGACTTGTAGAACATCAAGCGTTTGACGCGATTGGCATAAGCACAAAGCCGTCTCGTGGAATTCGGTGGCCCTGTGCCATGACAATTCAGAAGCCCTACTATATATCAAAAGTACGACAATGCTACCTTATATTGTGATACATCAAAACAATAATTAGTACTAGAATGCTACCTTATATTACAAAGTACATAATACTTAAACATGACAATTAATATTACATACTTTGTGTTAGATCATAAAAAGTAAATAATTAATTTAATGAATAATTAGTTAAACACTTAACAATTAAACCTATAATATAAAAGATTAAAAAATCATACTCTAACAAGAAAAAAAGTCTTAACAAAAAATCAAAATAATAAGTTTGAAAACTTACCGATTAATGGCAAAACTTAAAACTGATATATAAAAACTAAAGGAATATTGACCAGCGGTACGCACCCTCTAAAAACTGCTTGATAAGTTTTTAATATTACACGTTTTGCATATATATGTTATATTGAGATTTGGGCTTATCTCTTACTGGACCTTTAACAATGAATAGTCAAAATCAGTTACAAATTTACATAGTTAATAGTTTACACAATCTCCTATAGAATAATAATAATAAACGTAGCAATAAATTCCTAATTCGGAGGCCCTGTTTTATTGGTGGCCCTGTGCCTAGGCACGTGTCGCACCTATTAAGAGCCGGCTCTGGATTTTAGTCATATCACTAGTTGGAATTTTGGTCAAAACTGGGTTTTGATGAGTTTTGTAAAAGGTATTTTCGAGTAGAAAACAAAACACGAAAAACAAGTTCTGAGAATTTGTAAAATCTGATTTTTAGACTTTCAAATATGATAAAGCTTTCCGAGACGATCGTTTTGATATAAAATAGAGCTTCTAACTCCTAATAACGAAGAAACAAGAGCGAAAACAAGTTTTGAAAAACTTATAAATTTCAAACAGCACTTTGGTAATTTGCACTTGCTGATCTGATTTTCAACGGCGATTTTGGGTACTTTCGAGTCCGTTTCGGCCTCCCGGTGAAACACGAAAGTTGTCCGGAATGCCCTTTTCTATAAAATCTCTTCTTGGTCAAGGTCACGAAAAAGTGATATAGCGGGTCAAAACCGATGGTCAAACTGTTGCGTTTTTATTAAAAATACAAGTTACAGCAGATTCTTGCAGGGGCATTTTTGTCATGTTCCGTCGAGTTTCAGGTCTCGGCTAAAACTAAAAACTTGTCCGGAATATTGTTTCGCATAAAATCTCTTTTTACTCCTAATCGTGAAAATGTGATTTAGATGGTCGTTTGGCGTGGGTCAGATTTGGGTAAAAATAAATATAAATATAAAAGTCAAATGTTGACTTTAAAAAGTCATATAAGACTTATATAAATTTTAACTAAGTACATAGATATAAATAAAATGATAAGTATTAAAAATATACTTAGATATTTAAACTTACCAAAGATGGTAA
>BQNB010118025.1:0-21069 GCA_026074375.1 Tanacetum coccineum
GGTCCCATGCCAATATTAGGGTCGACATTGTCGACCCTAATTTTTGGCCGACCCCAACACCTCATTTTGTTGTAGTGTCTTCTAGTTCTACCCTTCAAGCTTTTACTGACGTGCATATTTAATCCATGAATGGTTTATCATTCTAAATATGTCTATTTTCGGTTAACAGTATGGGAGTATTGTTACATAAGGCAAATGTGAGTGTTGGTTATATTCTTTGAATATATGGATGATTCCCACTGAACTCATATGTTACTCATAAGGGATGCATATTGGACACCCCAACCTTCGAATGTTTACTTTATGGATCCGTTGTCATAAGTAAAATTTGAAAATGGTTAGTTAAGTCATCCTTAGACTTGAGAATACAAACAAGTTCTGGTATGTGTGGATATCACTTTTTAATTCTATGTCAAACGCTGTCCTGAAAATGGTAGTTATAAAGACTATTATTGGAAGTGATGTGAAGCAGCATTCACAACACTTGTATTCAACAAAGAATTTGTTCCTCCACTTGATATGTGCAGAATAATACCTTGGCGCCTCTCCAGAATTAATCAGATAATTGTTTGGCCGAACCCAAAGGGTAATGCAAGATGATTCTTGATTACATTTGGTATATCTGTATTGAATTCTATAACGAGAATCTAAATGGTTAAACTATATGGAATGAGTTAGGATCCATATCCATGGTTTAACGGTATTTGAACAAAGGGATGATTATAGCAAGACAAAATAACCATGCTACTGAGAATGTTTATGAAACTTGATCTCAGACACTTCTAGTTTTAAAAACGAATGTGAGTGTTGCTAGACGTTTCCGTCGTTAGTGTATGAGCTGTCTGCTACTCCAACTCCCAAGTGGGAGCTGTTGGATTATGTGAGTTGGACTAGCTCGGTCACGACTAGAAGTGTGTGAGCCTATTGGGGGCACACACGTTAAAACATTTAGAATGCGTTTTAATTTCACGTACACTTCCGAATGTAAACCAAAAGGACAAAAACGAATTAGACATTATCCTAAGGCTGTCCTAAATGTACTTGGCCGGCTAATGAAGGATCTAGAAGGGTTCCATGAATGTCTAGGTTCATTGTTGATAAGAAGGGAAGATGGAATTGTGATAAGACTTGAGTTTGGAGAGTTTGAGCCTTATCATGAGAAGAGTTTTACTCTTATCATGAGTAGGGTTGTAGAGGCTATTTAAAGCCCTCACCCCAGGTCATTCTCACGAAATTACAACCTCAAAAAAACACAGAAATTATCTACATTCCTTTCCCTTAATCAAACCAAATCTATAAACCCTAATTAGGGTTCATAGCTTTTAATCTATTACTTGTGATCTTCTAGATAACATCTACAAGTGGTTATAAGCTGTTCTTGATTCCCCTAGTGATATATCAGCTTCTGATTATCTGGTTTACGACTTGTCAAGACGTGACAAGGGTTGAAACTCGTTTTGGTTGTTTCCTGATCGTTCTCGGACAAAGCAACAAAACAGATCGGACACAGTGTTGTACGATATCAGACAACAAAAGGTTTTGGTTCTCGGGTGACAAAGGATCTCGGACAGAACTGTTTTCCGGCTTATTTTTGTATTGATCCATAGTTAAGCTATTACACTTGGTGTTTGGGTATACGTGAAGCACGGCTAGCATTCCGGACGTATTTGTTGGACGTGTTTGTGTGAGCACTCGTAGAGGTGACCACTTAGTCACTTGTTTCATAACCATTTACTGTTGACTTCAAGGGTATGTATTCTATTTACTTTTCATGTTCCTTAATTTGTTTATTTATTGTGTGTTAATTATATGAACCAAACTAGATCCATATCCGCTGCGAACTCGTGGTTGTTAATGGTTAACAGGTTATTAAATTCCAACAGTGGCATCACGAGCCAACTCGTTTGGTGTATTATGGGTTACACACATAATTTAAACACGCTTAGGGCTGCATGAAATCTAATTTATTTATTGTTTTATTAGAAAATCCCTCATACAACAAAACATGTGTTTATTTTATTAGATAAATAGAAGAAATAAGTTGATAAAGAATAATAAAAATAGTTACATGACCCCTCGACGGCGGAGTATATGCTTCATAAAAATAATTAAAAAATTATAAGTGGGGGGGGACGTAAATAAATATAGAAAAGTGCAAAACATATAAAAGAAATAAAAGGCAATAAAAATAACTTACAACAACACATATTAAAGACAGAAAATGCAAACAATAAGCTATAGGTTTTATCAAAAGGAACATCTATATCTATAAGTTTGTATATAAAAAACAATGGTGCGTATTCAAATACGACATAAGACTTCTTTATAAACAACGTTTGTTGTTGAGTTTGAATAGTTGCCTTCTTTGTCCAAACAGAGAACCTTCTACCCTCTCTTGCTTTTGACTCGTGACAACGCGACATAGAGTTGTCCGTGTGAGAATATGGGCTTCGGTAAAAACAAATCTACCTTTGACAACATCTGGCCTTGACTTTTATTAATCGTCATACTAAAACATATAGCTTCATAACCCGCCCGATGGCGGGTTAGCTTCATAACAATAACTGACAAATATTGATAATACGTACGTAGTTAACGAATAACAAAAAATGCATATTATATTTTAAATGTATGTAAATTAATCATGATGTTTTTATAGAAAACTAATGTGCTGGTTTTATACAAAAGATAATGAACATATGTTTTATATACAAAACTATTATGTCTAATCAAATACGACACAAGACTTATTTGTAAACCACATTTGTTGTTGAATTTGAATAGTTTACGTCTTTGTCGCAACATATAACATTCAATCCGTTCTTGGTCTTGACTCTTGACACAACGACATATAGTTGTTCGTGTGAGAATAAGAGCTTTGGTAAAAAGAAAGCCACATGCGACAATGTTTGACCTGATTGGGCGGGCTAGCTTCATAATAGTACTTGACGAATTATGAGAGTAAGTACATAAATATTGAATAAAAACAAATATTATAAACACAAAAATTGGATAAAAAAAGAAAAATGTTCATGTGATTTATATAAAAGGAACAATGAAAATTTTATTATCACAAATACGAATCTAAGATTGTTACCGCAAAACAGCTTTTCATTAACTTAGGAGTAATAAGATGATGAATTTAATAAACGATTTTTAGTACAATAACTACATTCGTCACCATTGCATAAGTTGTAATAGTCAGCTTAAAGGAAGTGTACATGAAATTACATTAGAACGATAGTCCCAAATTTGCCTCGCAGTGATATCTTAGGTTGCTATTCTTATTAGTGGGGACTGCCAATCAGGTTTACACCCTCCGACAAAAGAAAACTACACGCCAAGTCTACTAATTGAATTATTCCGGGATTGAATTAACATGTCTAAGTGATTCAGCAACTCAAACGTGAAAAACTAATGGGTTCACACAACTATTTTTATCGAACTTCAAAAACAAAGTAAAAATAATACCTTATAGGCTATTGTGACTCACAAAACAAATTGTGAAACTATCATTTAAGTTATGTTTCTATTGCAACCTGAGAAAAAGAGTCAAATGTCGTTGTTCATTATAATCCTATTATGACTATATTTTACCTTCTTAGGTCCATCTTTAACACTCCTCCATCATATTCCATTCCCTCAACCCTCTAAACTGTAAGTGTAGCACGAGCCTTAACTTAATTACCTACATAACAAAATCCACGTACGTAGGTGCCATCACGAGCTGAGACGCTTCAAAGCAAAGACATCAATACTCTACATAACAATTACATACCTGAAAATTTTGATGCATAAACTATAAACATAGACCCATTAAAATAACATAGACCATTGAAATATCTCAGCGTGATTGATCTTAGCCTTATCAGTTGATTACCCAATCAATACTAAAAAGTATCTCTAAGACATTATTTTATCAATTAATATCAATGTGGGATGGAACTCTCACCGCAAACTCCCTACTAAATGCCACCAAACTACCTCCATACACAACATAAAATAGTTGTACTACTGACTAAGATTCATGGAAGGTACTAATACCATGGGCTAAAAAGATCAAAGAGGCGTTGAAAGGCATTCACAATTTGGATATGTTGGTAATTAGCCAACAATTTTTTTAGACATTAAGAAAAAGATAAGTTTTGTAGATATCCATTAAAGAGTGTACATAATTGCATTTAATCTTGTAGTTTGCTCCTAAGAATTATATACAAACTTATTATCTTAAAGAAATGATACATAAATTCATTAGAAAATGTAAACTACAACACCCTTTATCATCAATATGCAGTTAAAAAACCTACTCTATGACGGGGGTGAGTGAATCATAAAAACCCCAAGTTAACAGTTAAAAGGAGGGTGATGTGTTTCAGAGTACATTGGCGAATAATTGGATTGTTGTTGGACTTAATTATCGATGGTCCCCGTAAGAACATAGAATGTCAAACCAAAAAGAAAAAAATGGCTTGCACCTCAGAAACTTAGAGCATAACCCATTATTGTTTGGACTTTGGCCTTAATTCTCATGGGGACATAATACGCTCATTTAACATGCAAATGAGACCACGTATTTACATACCCTTTTCTTACATGTCTTGTTTGCTTCATTTGGTGAATGCTCCTGCATTATGAAGAACTACCACGAAGACCTTGACCCGGCTAAGCAATGTACAACAGTACCTTCTGGAATGGAATCCACTGTTTATAAATTCCTCTTTAGATGTTCTGTCGTATTCATGTTAAGCTTTGAAATACCTTTCATACAGCAACAAGTAAAAAGTTATATAGAGACATAGAGCTTATGAATCGTTAATCAAGCCAAAGTCATCTGTTTGTGTGATGTAGTAATAACTTTTTAATTATCAATCTAAATAGCCCATAGTAAAGCTAATAATCCATTATTTTCAGCTTGTGAGCTTATTAACATGATTTTATGAACAAAAAAGTAAGCTTAATCCAAACACCCTTTGAAATTGATCACAAATGGAAAGATTGAACTATGCTTGATGAAATTAATCTATATTTAAGTTCAAGAATAGCTACAAAATACTTATAAGAATTATATTTAATAAATCAAGCTCGGCCTATACAATAATACAAATATACACTAAAAACTCACCCTAAATACATACGCTGCAAAAGTACATTACCTTTTCGTCTTCATGTCACTCTGGGGTCAGCCTTCGGCAAGTATGGTGGGATTCCTGCAAGCTCTGCAACACAGAAAGAAAATCAAAATCACACATTGTATAGACACTAAAAAACATTCATGTATGCACATCTGATCGCATGTCCTTTTACTACATAAAGTAGTGACTTATAGCTGTTTTACACAGTTATTCACTGTTCAAAAACGGGTTGCAAAGTGCAAACTATTGTGTTTTGGATGGTCTTTGAGGTTGTCATATGGGCACTGGTGAAACCTTGCAGGAAGATCATATGCATTCGTAGCTTTTGTTCAAATATCAGTAGTTATCATCAAAATCCGCACTAGTGATATATGTATTCTGCAATTTATCTATAATGTTCGATCATCTTTGAGCTTTTGTATTTTCTTCTAACGCTAGTACTCATGTCGTCCCTTCACCTACCATGTACAATTCAGAAAATAAAACTATAAGAGGCATAACCTAACAGAACCAACTTATAGAAAACATTTCAACCAAATTGGGAATTGGTACTTTTCTATGTAAGCCCTTTGAGATTAGTTGAAACAAAACTCTAGGACCTTCTCTACATCCTTCAGACCCTCTGGCATGGCCCCATGTTTTATATAGGAAGCAGCTCTATTACTATATTGCTGCAAAAAGAAAACTAACAACCACCATAAAAGAGTGTTTCAGAATAGAAGGCATAATATATGCACATAGCTAAATAGCTAAAATAGTAATATAATACCACTCTTTCAAAAAGTATATACTACTCTATAACTTTTAGAAAACAGTAATGTCATTTTATTGATAAAAATGATATACAAATTGAAACCAAAAGATAATAAGAACGATTGCATTCAAACTGATATAAAAAAATGTGTCTCAATCAAATGGACATAAAACCAGCCATAGTCTAATTATTATAGCATTTCTATAATAGAAGAGACACATTGATATATTTCTACTAATCCTCCTCATTCCTAAGTTTATTCACATTTTATCAAACACTTCATGTGCATAAACTTTATGCTGAAAAAGTTTGAAGATGAATGGGAACCCAACTGCTCAAGCATATATACAAAAAGCCTATACATGTAAAGATTTTTTTAAAAGTAGCCAAATGTCATAACATAACCAACCAACTCAAGCTATAAACATATAAATTAAACTCCTCGTAACATAAATACATAGATATTAAATTCAAGATCTAATTAACATAAAAATAGAAATTAAAAAAATATACCTGATCCAATTGTAGCACATTGGTTGGATAAAATGCAGCCATTAAACAAAAAGAAAACCTAATAATCCAAACACCCACGAATTCAAAAATCAAAACATCTACAAAAAATGGAATTACCCACGAATTATATTCAATATATTATATCTTGAATGGACAAATGAAAAGATTACACTAAAATACTAAATCAATATTACGAATGATCGGATAATTACTGCTGATAAGAACCCTACCAATTTCAATTTGGTGAAATTAGGGTTCGTATATGTGCCGTTTAAAACACACATCATGAATTTTCGAATAAAAATAAGTTTATGGTTTGATGAAGATGGAATTGATTGATCGGGCTTTGTGTTTATGGATTTGATTTAGCAATGAGTCAAATAGCAGTATTTAAGTTTTGGTAGTGTGTTATAGAAAGTATTAAAGGGATTGTTTGAAGTAAATTGATTATCAATTTTAAAATTGAAATTTGAAAAATCAAAGTCATGGAATAGTGGAGTAATTTTAGGGTTTTAGTTTTGAAAAATCAAAGTCATGAAATACATGAGAGGTTTCAGTAAAGGATGTACGTGAGGGGTATTTGCGCCATTATACCCATTATCAGGTTAAGGTGGTTTTGCGCCATGAGATGACTCTAAAAAACATTAGTATTCTTGAGGCTCCTATACATTTTGAAGCCCTACTTCTGCTAAAGACTTGTAGATCACTCCATACATCGTTTGCATTGTGGTATTCTGTTAGAAGTTATTGAAATGAGCATTTGCTTTATGCTTAATTACTTATGTTAAGTATAGAGACTCAAAATGAATTGTTTATAATGTACCTGCCAAAAAGAATCTTTTGAGTCGCCGTACTTGTAGCACTACCTTCCTGCCACATTGGAAGCTCAATATATGCGACAAACCTCTCATTGGCTCTTATTTTGTTTGCAATTTTTTAGAGCAATTTATCTCTCTCCAACACGTAGGAGGGTGTGGGTATGTGGTTGGTGGAGGTAACGACACCGGAGGAGGAGGAAAAGAGAGATAAAATTTGCTCAAAAAATTACAAATAAAATAAGAGCCAATGAGAGGTTTGCTGCATATATTGGGCTTCTAATGTGGCAGGAAGGTAGTTGGCTGACACGTACGGTTCGACCAAAAAACTCTTTATTGGCAGGTACATTATAAAACAATTCATTTTGCGGCACTAACATAAACAAAAGGTAATATACTCATAAAGAAAATTCTCATTTCAATAGCTATCAACAGAATACCACAATGCAAATGTTGTATGGAGTGAACTACAAGACTTTTAGCAGAAGTAAGCTTCAAAATGTATAGGATCCTCAAGAATACTAATGTTTTTTAGAGTCATCTCATGGCGCAAAACCACCATATCCTAATAAAGGGGGTATAAATGTCGCAAATACCCCTCACTACATCCTTTACTGAAACTCTCATAGATTTTCATGGACTTTGATTTTTTCAAAAACAAAACCCTAAAATTACTCCACTACTCCATGACTTTGATTTTTCAAATTTCAATTTTAAAATTGATAATCAATTTAACCATTCAAACAAAAAATCCCCTTTAAACTTTCCTATAACACACTACCTAAAAACTTAAATACTGCTATTATTTGAACTCATTGCAAAATCAATCCCTAAACACAAAGCCCGATCAATCAATCCATCATCATCAAACAAAACCTTATTTTTATTCGAAAATTCATGATGTTGATTTTAAACCGCAACATATACCAACCCTAATATCACCACATTGAAATTGGAAGGGTTCCCTATCACGCAGTAATTAATCCCGATCATCGTAAATTAATTTAGCATTTTAGTGGTAATCTTTTATCATTTGTCCATTCAAGATATAAAATATTGAATATAATTCGTGGGTAATAGCCCAATTTTTTTGTAGATGTTTTGATTTTTGAATTCGTGGTGTTTGGATAATTAGGTTTATCTTTTGTTTAAATGGCTGCATTTTATCAACCAATGGGCTAGTACAGATTGGATCAGGTATATTTTATTAATTTTCTATTTTATGTTAATAGATCTATGAATTTAATATCTATGTATTTATGTTACGAGGAGTTTAATTTATCTGTTTATAGCTTGAGTTGGTTGGTTATGTTATGACATTTGGCTACTTTTTAGAAAATCTTTACATGTATAAGGCTTTTATCAAATACTGCTTGAGCCAGTTTGGGTTCATAATTCATCTTCAAACTTTTTCAGCATAAAGTTTATGCACATGAAGTGTTTGAATAAAATGGAATAAACTTAAGAATAGGAGGATTAGTAGGAAATTAATATCCACGTGCCTCTTCTATATAATAGAAATGCTATATATCTAATATGACTATGGCTGTATTTAATGTCCCTATATGATTATGAGACCACATTTTATTAAATATCATTTGAATTCAATCAGTTACTTAAGTATCTTTTTGTGGTTTCAATTTGTATTCTTTTATCAATAAAATGACATTACTGTTTTCTAAAAGTTATAGAGTAGTATATACTTTTTGAAAGAGTGGTATTATATTACTATTTTAGCTATTTAGTTATTTGCATATATTATGCCTTTTATTCTGAACACACTTTTATGGTGGTTGTTGATTTTCTTTTTGCAGCAATATAGTAATAGAGTTGCTTCCTATACAAAACATAGGGCCATGCCAGAGGGTCTGAAGGATGTAGAGAAGTTCATAGAGTTTGATCCACTAATCTCAAAGGGCTACACTAGAAAAAGGTACAATTCAATTTGGTTTGAAATGTTTTCAATAAAGTTGGTTCTGTTAGTTTATGGCTCTTAAGATGTTTTATTTTTCTGAATTGTACATGGTAGGTGAAGGGACGACATGAGTACTAGCGTTAGAAGAAAATACAAAAGCTGAAAGATGATCGAACATTATAGATAAATTGCCGAATACATATATCACTGGTACGGATTTTGATGCTAACTACTGATATTTGAACAAAAGCTACGAATGCATATGATCTTCCTGCAAGGTTTCACCAGTGCCCATATGACAATCTCAAAGACCATCCAAAACACAATAGTTTGCACTTTGTAACCCGTTTTTGAACAGTAAATAACTGTGTAAAACAGCTATAAGTCACTACTTTATGTAGTAAAAGGACATGCGATCGGATGTGCATACATAAATGTTTTTTAGTGTTTGTACAATGTGTGATTTTGATTTTCTTTATGTGTTGCAGAGCTTGCAGGAATCCCACCATACTTGCCGAAGGCTGACCCCAGAGTGACATGAAGACGAAGAGGTAATGTACTTTTGCAGCGTATGTATTTGTGATCAGTTTTTAGTGTATATTTGTATTATTGTATAGGTCAAGCTTGATTTATTAAATATAATTCTTATAAGTATTTTGTAGCTATTCTTGAACTTAGATATAGATTACTTTCATCAAGCATAGTTCAATCTTTCCTTCTGTGATCAATTTCAGAGGTGTTTAGATTAAGCTTACGTTTTTTGATCAAAAGCACGTGTTAATAATGACTCACAAGCCTGAAAATAATTGATTATTAGTTTTACATGCAATATAGACATTCATAATTAATAAGTTATCACTACTCACGACAAAACGGAATGACTGAATTGCTTATTAACATTCATAAAGCTCTAAAAGTCTCTATATAACTTTTTACATGTGCAGTCTGAAGGTATTTTTAAAACCTTAACATGACAACGACCAAGAAGAACATCTAAGAGCGCATATAAATAGTGGATACATTCCAGAAGGTACTGATGTACATTGCTTAGCTGGTCTTATTAAGGTCTTGTGGTAGTTATTCATAATGCAGGAGCATTCACCAAATGAAGCAAACAAGACATGTAAGAAAAGGTATAAAACGTGGACAAAAATGCATGGTTAAATGAGCGTATTCATTCCCCAGAGAATTAAGGCCAAAGTCCCAAACAATAATGGTTAGCTCTAAAGTTTTCTGAGGTGCGAAGCCATTTTTTTCTTTTTGGTTTGACATTCTATGTTCTTACGACCATGATAATAAAGTCCAAACAATATCAATTATTCGCCAATGTACCCATGAACCACATCCACCCTCCTTTAACTGATAACTTGGGTTTTTATGATCTCCTCACACCCCCGTCATGAGATTAAGGTTTTATAACAGCTATTGATGATAAAAGGTTGTTTAGTATAACGGATTTTCTAAGTGAAATTTATGTATCATTCTTAAAGAAATAAGTTTGTAATAAATCTTAGAGCAACTACAAGAAAAATCAATCCTACTGTACACTCTTTAACTGATATCTACACCATACTTTTTCTTAATGCTAAATAATTGCTAATTTATACCAACATATCCAATTGAAATAAGCCTTTCAACCCTCCTTCTGATCTTTTTAGCCCATAGAATATTAGTACCTTCCTGAATCTTAAACGTCTTAGAACACCCTATTTTAAATGTTTGTGTATGGAGGTAGTTTGGTGGCATTTAGTAGGGAGTTTTCGGTGAGAGTTCCATCCCACATTGATATTAATTGATAAAATAATGTCTTAGAGATACTTTTTAGTATTGATTGGGTAATCAACTGATAAGGCTAAGATCAATCACCGCTGAGATATTTCAATGGTCAATGTCGCTTTAATGGTCTATGTTTACAGTTTATGCATCAAAATTTCCAGGTATGTAATTGTTACGTAGAGTATTGATGTCTTTGCTTTGATGTGTCTCAACTCGTGATGGCACCTGTGTACGTGGCTTTTGTTATGTAGGTAATTAAGTTAAGGATCGTGCTACACTTACAGTTTAGAGGGTTGAGGGAATGGAATATGATGGAGGAGTGTTAAAGATGGACCTAAGAAGGTAAAATATAGTCATAATAGGCTTATAATACAACGACATATGACACTTTTTTCTCAGGTAGCAATAGAAACAAACTTAAACTTATAGTTAACAATTTGTTTTGTGAGCTACAATAGCCTAAATATTATTTTTACGTTTGTTTTTTGAAGTTCGATAAAATAGTTGTGTGAACCCTTAGTTTTTCACGTTTAAGTGATGGGTCACTTAGTCGTGTAAAATCAATCTGGCATAATTTAATTATTAGACTATGTCGTGTAACCTGATTGGCAGTCCCCACTAACAAGAATAGCAACCTAAGATATCATTGTGAGGCAAATTTGGGACTATTGTTCTGTAATTTCATGTATACTTCCTTTAAGCTGACTATTACAACTTATGCAATGGTGACGAATGTAGTTATTGTACTAAAAATCGTTTATTAAATTCATCATCTTATTACTCCTAAGTTAATGAAAAGCTGTTTTGCGTTAACAATCTTAGATTCGTATTTGTGATAATAAAATTTTCATTGTTGCTTTTATACAAATCACATGAACATTTTTCTTTTTTTCATCCAATTTTTGTGTTTATAATATTTGTTGTTATTCATTATTTATAGACTTACTCTCATAATTCGTCAAGTACTATTATTGAAAGCACCGCGCCCAATCATGTCAAACATTTGTCGCATGTGGCTTTCTTTTTACCATAGCTCGTATTCTCACACGAACATCTATATGTCGTTGTGTCATAATTCAAGACCAAGACGGAATTGAATGTTAAATGTATGCCGACAAAGACGTAAACTATTCAATACAACAACAAAAGTGGTTTTACAAATAAGTCTTGTTCGTATATTGATTAGACATAATAGTCATTTGTATATAAATCATATGTTTCATTATCTTTTGTATAAACCAGCACATTAGTTTTTCTATTAAAAAACATCAAGAAATAATTTACATCATTTAAAAATATAATATCATTTTTTGTTATTTCGTTAACTACGTTACGTATTAACAATATTTGGTCAGTTATAGTTATGAAGCTAACCCGCCATGGGCGGGTTATAAAGCTATAATGTTTTAGTATGAGAAGCGATTAATAAAAGGTCAAGGGCCAATGTTGTCAAAGGTAGATTTTTGTTTTTACCTGAAGCCCATATTCTCACGACGGACAATCTCTATGTCGCTTGTCACTAGTCAAAAGCAAGAGAGGGTTGAAGGTTCTTACCTTGGACAAAAGAAGCAACTATTTACAAACACAACACCAAACGTTGTTTAAAAAGAAAAAAAGCTATATGTCTAATTTGAATACGCATCATTGTTTTTTTATATTACACACTTAGAGATATATATTTCCTTTGATAAAAGCCTATAGCTCATTTATGCATTTTCGGATCTTTTAATATGTGTTGTTGTAAGTTTTATTATTATTGTCATTATTATCTTTTATATTTTATTTGCAACTAATCTAATATTATTTACGTCCACTTATAATTATTACTATTATTATGAAGCAAACCCGCCCGTCGAGCGGGTCATGAAACTATTATTTTATATATCACTTATTTCTTTATTATCTTATAACTAACACATGTTTGATGTATGCATGGATAATCAATTGTGTAGAATCCTTGATCTTTGGTTGGAAGGTGGACTCTAAATATGTGATTATGAAATTGTTGGATTGTATATTTGTTTCCAGTGTTGGAATTTAACAATCAAGTTAACCAATTAACTCTTATGAGTACGCAGCGGATAGATCTAATCTAGTATAACAATTAACATACATATAAAACACAATAAGGGACATGAATAATAAATAGGAACATACCCTTGAAGTCACCAGCAAATATCACGAAACCAAGTGAATGAAACTAGTGACTAAATTGTCACCTCTACGAGTGCTCACACAAACACGTAAACAAGCACGCCCGGATGCTAGTCCTTACTTCACGTATACCCAAACAACAATTGTTAACCAAAACACAACCTGATTAATATCCAAAAACCACCCTTGTACAATGAACCGAAAACCAGAAAGTGTTTCTAGGGTTTTAACTGAATTCGGTTACAGTACCACCGAATTTGAGATCCACAAACCCTAGCTCGAATTCAATTATTGTCACACCTTGACAATACGTAAACCAATGTATTACACCCTCTGGAACAAACATGGGATCGAATCACAAGTGGAAAAACCCTAAAAGATTTAACCGAATTTGGACAGAGGGTTTTTGAGTTAACCGAAAATCAAAACTATTTTGATTTATGTTTTGATTTCGTTTGTTTTGAGTTAGTATGGGGGAAAGACGAATTTGTAAGAGTTATATGTTATTGATGGATCTGTGTTTAGATAAAGCTAGGGTGAGGTATTTAAAACCTCTTCAAAGCCATAACTCATGATAAAGACAAAAACTTTGAGTTTAGACTTAGTCAAACACCTTAAACCTAAGCACCAATATTTCTCCACCTTATCTCTAACAATCCAATGAACCTAGACTCATTCCAAGAAACTTCAAATGCCTTCCATCAGCCTGCCATCAAGAGATAAACATAGTAATACATGTCTAGATCATTGTTTGATCCGAATGGTTTACATTTTAGTACTTACGTTGAAGTATTTACACGCGCTCTAGCGTTTTACACGTGTATGTTCCCCCAATAGGCCACACACCACCTAGTCCGCGTAACGCTAATCCAACTACCATACAATCCAACAGCTCCCACTTGGGAGTTGGAGTAGCAGACAGCCCATACACTAACGACGGAAACGTCTAGCAACACTCACATTCGTTTTTAAAACTAGAAGTGTCTGAGATCAAGTTTCATAAACGATATCTCATAACATGGTTATATGATCTCTTGCATAAAATCATCCCTTTGTTCAAATACCGTTAAACCATAGATATGGATCCTAACTCATTCCATATAGTTTAACTATTTAGATTCTCGTTAAAAGAGATTCAATTCAATATACCAAATAGTAATCAAGAATCATCTTGCATATAACCTTTGGTTTACGGCCAAACAATTATCTGATATAAATATGCGAGAGGCGCCAAGGTATGTATTCCTACACATCAATTGGAGGAACAAACTCTTTATTGAATACAAGTGTTTGTGAATGTTCTATTCACATCACTTCCAAATAAAAGTCCTTTATAACTACATTATCAGGAACAACGTTATGACATAGATTTAAAATTGAATAAACCACACAAACCAACTTGTTATGTATTCTCAAGTCAAAGATGACTTAACTAACCATATTTCGAAATATATTTTTATATTTATTTTTTAATATTGTTTTTTTTTTTTTTTTTGTTTTTTTTTTTTTTACTTATGACAACGGATTCCATAAGTAAACCATTCGAAAGGTTGGGGTATTCCAATACTCTATAATACCCTTGTGAGTAACATATGAATTGGTGGGAACCAACCATATATTCAAATAATATAAACAACCCTTACATTTACCTATTAACAATACTCCCATACTGTTAACCGACATGATAAATTTAGAACGATAAATCAAATCATGGAGTTTAAATATGCAAATATAGGACAAACAAATAAATATATGAATGATAACAAATAACCGCGTAATCTTTTAATTCATGAGAAAATTAAATGTTATACAATCCCCAATTATCCAAATAACTAATAAACCACATATTTAACATGAACTACTAACTGGAAGCATTCCAATATCTAAGTAATGGTTCTGAATGCTTTGAAAAGCCAACGCTTTGTAAACGAATCACTAAGTTGTTATCTGTGTAGAATTTTTCTAACTTTACGTCACCCATATACAATAATTTTAAACTTACAATAGAGTGAACTTGGCACGGAAATGTTCTAGCCAACTTGAGTGATTCCAGATTCCTTAGCTATAGCAATTGCTCTAGTAATTATCACAATACAAAGTATTGGTTATTCAATGATGGAACCCAAAAAATGAATTTTCTACCAAACCACTTCCTTAAAAAGCATCAAAGTGCAGCAATATACACAGCTTCAGCTGATGAAGTAGCAAAAATCTTGCTTCTAGGCACTCTTCCAATCAACATCACCATCCAATCAAAACGAACAGCATATCTAAGTCTGAGATTTGAGATCAACAGTAAATTTCTCACATCCTCACCCAGATTCCAGCATCAGTGTATGCCAAGAAGCCCTGAGCACTCTTTTAGATCACCCCCGTAAACTAGAAACATATCCTTAGTATACCTTAGGTACTTGAAAATGTTCTTAACAGCGGTCCAGTAAAACTCAACTGGATTTTGTTGAAATCGGCTTGTTATGTTCTAAGCGAACGCAACAATCAGGGCCGAGTACATCGCACAGCATACAAAATCGAACGCCACAACCGAGCATATAACATTTTGGCATGCCTTAACTCAGCAGGTGATGAAGCACTTGTTTGATTTACCTCAATCTACAGTATTCTTGCATGGGGATCACTTCTTCTAACGTTTTTGGAATTCACCATGTGATAACGCTAAGATTTTTCGATATATAAAGCACTATTGACATAACCAATTAACCGTTCGTGATCTATCTCTGTAGATCTTGATTTCCAAGAAAATATGCACTTCAACCTAAATGCTTTCATATCGTAAACAATCTATCCAAGGTAGGATTTTGCAACCTTGTAACGCTTAGAATATTGTTTGCATGACAATAATTGCATTGTTGACATATAAAAATTAGGAAATTAGACATTACTCCCAACCAGCTTTTTTGATATACACATGGCTCATCAGGATTTTGAGTGAAACCAAATTTTCATTAATTCATCAGCAAATCGCTTATTCCATTGCCTTGATGCTTGCTTATAGCCCATAAAAATAGGAACACTTCAGCTGCATACATGCTTTGGATATTTTTGGATAGACAAAACCTCAGGTTTGCTCCATGTAAACCTCGTCAAAGAATATCCATTGAGGAAGACCGTTTTGACATCCATTTGCCAAATTTCAATAGTCATAATACGCGGAGCTATGGCTATAGAGAATCCTAAGAGCCTCTTAATTCCTGCAACTAGTGAGGAAAAGGTTTCCATCACAATCAATCCTGTGTGTTGTGAGAATGGCCCTTCGCCTCAAGACGACTTAATAGGTGTGTACAACTCCATCCATGTCGGTCTTCTTCTTGAAGAGCCACTTGCTGCCAACGGTTTTTCCGTTAGGAAGAAGATCAACTAAGTCCCAAACTTTGTTGTCTTTCATGGATTGCATTTCCACATCATAAGCATTCAGCCGTTTTTTTTTTTTTTTTTTTTTTATTTTTTTTTCATTCAAATTTTAGTTCAGACTCAGGGTCCAACAATGCAGCTTTATAGTTAGCGGGTTCATTATGATCCCCTAACTCATGCTCCTCATCATCGATGTATAAGCACATACGATCTGGGGCATGTCTTGGCCCTTGATGGACCCTACGAATAGGAATGAAATCACTTTTGAGGTTCATTACCATGTTCTAGATCATCCACTTCATGATTAAAGCTATGTCTAAAAAGGATGCGTTCTTCTTCTTGAATAATTTCAAGATCATTCTATACTCCCACTTGCTTCTTGATTTAAAGACCTATTCTCTAGGAATTCAGTCAATTTATTTTCAATCAACAAGTAACTTTGTTCTCGCGTGTGGAGTAGAAAGAATATCCCAATGTTCCTTTTGGTATTCTATGAAGATACACTTAATAGACCTGGGATCTAACTTGTCAGGCTTGGTAAGAGTATCTCGCTTAACAAGTGCCTCACAACCCCAGAATTTTAAGTAAGACATCTTAGGCCCATGCCATACTTCGTATGGTGTCTTTTCAACCTTCTTAGATGGAACCATATTGAGAATACGTGCAGCAGTCTCAGGAGCATAATCCCAAAAGGACTTTGGAAGATTGTTACTCATCATGGATCGAACTATATCTATAGTGTTCTGTTTCTCCTCTCCGACACAACCATTGTGTGATGAGTGTAAAAGATTCGAAGGGCGATGGATTCCCATGAATCCTTGAGATGATCCAAAAAACTCTGACTCATAACGCCCCACAACGAACAAATGTAGACAATTTTAATGGTCTAAACACCGAGTATTTTCTACTGTTTTTTCTTTTGAAACACTTTAAAAGTTACAACACATTCGTGTTTATGCTATAAACAAGTAAACATAACCATAACGACTAAGTCGTCCAATGAAAGTGAACGAAGTAGCTGCTCCTAGTCTTGACATGAAATCTTAAATGGGCCACATACATCGTTGTTATAGATCCAAGTAAGTCTTTGGGCCCTTTCCACTTGATGTTGGATAAGGTTTTCCTTGCCAGTCTTCCCAGACATACAAGAGACACATTTTTCCGAAACCTAAGTCAGTTGAATTGAGAATCCATCATGTTGCAACTTTTCAACTGCTATTCTTGCTGATGTGACCAAGACGACAATGCCACAAAGAACAGAGTCCAAGTCATAGTTGGCACTTTTGTTTCATACTTACAGCGCATATATAGGAATTAACCATTTGTATAGGAATCAACAAATCAATATTCAAAAATACCATCCCATGGGATACACTAAAATAAACCATGTTATTCCTAGAAACTTGATTGAATTTCATGAAGCGTTTAATGTAACCGTCATCGTACCAACGGAAACTGATATTAATTCCTCATAGTTATTAAGGAAAAAAAAAAAGAGCATAATGAGAATTATTAAAACAATAGCTAATCCGCTAGGGAAGTGATAATCTGAAAAAGCCAATTGCTTCAACACTTCACTATTGACCATGCCCACTACAAGCTAAGAGCCCTCGGCATTCAGTTACCTACTTGCCCCTAGACTCTGATAAGTTGTATACTCAATATGAGTACCTACAACCAGTGTTCATAGATCCATGATCAATCAATGGAAATAATTAAGTTCTATAGCGAAGATACCTGAACCACCACCAGCTCCAGAGGCTGCGTTCTTTTTCTTCTTAATACTCGGCGAAGGTACTAGAGGACAGTTCCTCTCCAATGTCCTGTCCACCACACACATGGAAATTGAGTCCTTTGCGGGATCTTCCCTCTTGGGTGGAGGGGGAATCTTGGGCTTGGGAGCATAAGCGTGCTTATTTTTCCCATTCCCTTGATTTTGTCCCCTGGCAGCCATTTGGGGTTGCGGTTTTTTGTGCTTTTTACCTTTCTGGACTTTACCCGCTCGAATAGCATTAGAGCAGGAGCTTTGTTCTTGGCAGAAGTTTAGAGTTTGCAAAGAGCTTTATAGCATAAGCTGTAACTCGTTTACTGTCTTCCCCAGGCTATGCATATTATAATTTTGCACAAACCCATCAAATTCCTTGCGTAGACCGATTAAAATCAGACTCACAGCAAGGCCAAGAGTCATGGGGTGCCCCAAATGCTCTAACTGTCTATATAGCTCTTCATTTTTAAAACATAAGAACTAACAAGACTTCCCATCATTCCTGCTTGCAGAATGGAAAATCTCGGTAGTCGAAGAAGCTCATGTTCTGCTTTGCTGAGCAAGCAAACAAAATATTAACTCCTTTGCATTTCATTAGCAGAGAGTGGTTGTCAATATTTCGGTGGATCTCTGGCTCCATGGTCATGACATAAGACCAGCAATCTCTTATTGATCCTTTCACCCATCGCATTATGAAGCTGTAAGGATTTCAGAGAGCAACATGCTGACTCCGCTAGAGCTACAGGAGCAGGAGGAAGTTGCTCTCAAGGTAATTCAACTTATCCTCAATTTGATAGTACAATCCTGAGTTATCGATACAAAAATCATAAAGTTGGTCCAGTCAGTTTTTAGCTTCGCGAAGAAGCCCCTGAATACCGAATTGGTTAGCTGACGAGAGTTGTCATCTACAATTAGAAAACGTAATCAAATATTTCGTATTGTCGATAATTACAAAACTTTCTTAAAGAATAACTACCCAATTAATTACAAATAAGACTCAGATCCAACACTGATCTCCCCACTTATTACAAGAAGTCGACCAACGTGTAAACAAGTAGAAGCAAGAGAGAAAGCCGACGAGCTGTTAAATGCATGAATGCAACACTTAAATTTATGAGACTAGTGACAATAGTAACTCTTATAGAAATGTCAAAAAGCATATTTGATCTCAAACTTATGCCTCGGCCGAGGTCTACCCCAGTAACCTCGAGTTAAGTCCACCAAAACAGAACGTGCGAAAATTGACATAGATCTGACCTATGAAAAAATTCGCCATGGGTTGGCAAGGCCCTGAGGTCTGACCAGAGAGGTCAAGCCAAATGCACGTGTTCTAGTTTTGGCTGGCATAGACTTAAAACTTCATATAAGGGTATACACATAAATGTGTGAACAAAAGCGTGTACAAGAAAGCCTGCAAAACACTTGTACACAAAGTTAAGAAAACATTTTGTTACCATTGAAATAGACCACATTTTGTCAATGTTTCGTAGCTCCAATTTGACGCACAAAGAAGCGGAGAAACAGGGACAGCGCGAAGCTATTAAAAACGTCGACTTCTTTTGGGTAATCTTACATCAACCCCATTTCAACTTCTCTTATAGTTTAGTCCATAAAGGGTGAGCTGAACTTCCATTGAACTAATGTGATGCTATTTAATGTTAAATGAAACCCCTTTTTGTTAACAATAGAATTATGTGTGCCAATACATGGAGGTATTACAATGGATCAAACCCTATTTTACTCCTACATGGTCCGAGACAAATAATTCCCAAAATTCCCTCATATGCCAAAGCAAGTAAGGTGCGGGTAGAAAAAAAAAGACAAATTCAACCCATATTGTATTGCGCATTTAAACAACTAAAGCTTCACAAGAATCAAATTCATAGTAGTAATGTTCCGAAATTAATTTGTCCAAAAACCCGTTTTCGCAAAAAACACATCACTATTCACAGGAGAATGCTTAATAACTAAGACATGTTTAAATCCAAATTTCTCTATAAGTATAGTCCGGTTTTGTTAGTGTTTCATAAAAGTCTATATTGTCAAATATTGGACTCAGACACAAGGCAAATCACAATAAGCAATTAAAACAGACTAAAATATTGGATACTAAAAATTGAGGAACAAACTCTATCATGAAAGCATAAAATCACATAAGCCGTCGATTCTCAAAGAGTCTTCCCCAATTGAGAACCATAAGACTCTCACTAGGTTTTCTGCATAAGTGCCAGATCGCGACACAACCCATCCTATACATGATTGTGTGATGATTGCGTGAGTCTTATAGCCGAGATTAAGCAAGAATATAATCATCATGGCAGCTTAATTAACATTTAATTTATGATCTATTCTTCTTTTTATCAATATAACATTTGTGTTGATTCTAGGTTGTTTATTCATTATTTATGGCAAGGATTGCATGTCGTTGCCATAATTTTCAATAAAAACAATAAATAAACCAATTTCATGCAGCCCTAGCGTGTTTTAAATCGTATGTAATACATAAATACTAAACAAGTTGACTCGTGATGCCACTGTTGGAATCTAACAATTAAGTTAACCAATTAACTCTTACGAGTACGCAGCGGATAGATCTAGTCTAGTATAAACAATTAACATACATATACACACAATAAGGGACATGAAAAATAAATAGAGACATACCCTTGTAGTCACCGGCAAAATCACTTAACCAAGTATATGAAACTAGTGACTAAATTGTCACCTCTATGAGTGCTCACACAAACACGTCCAACGAATACGTCCGGAATGCTAGCCATGCTTCACGTACCACCAATACAACCTTTGTATACTACAGCTACTGAAAAACGATCACCAATACCCTCTCTTGGAATTGCACCGAAAATCAAAAAGTA
>BQNB010118026.1:0-21069 GCA_026074375.1 Tanacetum coccineum
AACAAGTTAAGCTTCGGGCTTATGTAACAACTACTTGGTTAAATCCAATGTATCGTTTACAAACGACTTTTTGGTCGTTCTATATATATCTTGTGTTATTGATCTGAGAAGTAACACGCCCCGGACCCATATTCCGCTGCGACCCAATTTGGGGGTAATTAGTTTTGGCTAATGTTCTCAAAAGTCAAAACTAAGGATGAAGAATACAAAGTACTAGAATATAAATTGTTAGATTAATTATAGCTAAAAGTCATTTTAAAATACATTATTCATTTATTTATGAAATATGTCCAATAATTAAGTTAATACTCAAATACCTCATAATTACTTATATGAATTTACTATATATTAAAGCTCGAAAAAGCTTGATAAGAGCTCGAGTCGAGCTATCAAAAACTTGAGCTTGGCTTGTTATAGGTTTTGAGCTAATTTTTAGGCTTGAGCTTGATAAAAGCTTGGCTTGATCGAGTCAAGCTCGAGCTCCAATTGCTTGATAAAAGTTTGATTTGATTGCAGCCCTACTGCTATCTTCTGCAAATTATTTACATGCATATGTTTGGTTTAGATACAAGAATCACTATATGTATAGACCTCATAATAGATTAGGATAGCACATTCTCCATCTTAAATTAATTGTTCACGTTTATTTTTAAGAATGTATTAATTTAGGTGTCCGTTAATACAATTAAATGGGGAAAGTTTGATCATATTCACCGTTTTACATCTCCTTAGAATTATTATCACAACTTTAAAAAAGGCTTTGATTAATTAGTTAAAAGGAAAACGGCCATTCTACTAAAAAGTAAAGAAAAAAACAGTAATAAATGCATTTTTCTTAAAACTGTGTGTATTTTTTCAGTCAAATTGATCGTGTTCGAGTCAATTTGGGTCGGGTCAAAGTCAGATGAAAGCTGAAAATAACATACCCGAACCCGACCCAATTTGAATTCAGGTTAATCGGGTTCGGGTCAACCCGAATATGAGTAAAATTTAATAAAATTTGCCTATTATTATTCTTTTATATAGATAATTTAGATTTTTTAATATTTTATATTAAAAAATTTTGAAAATCTTATTCAGATTAATCGGCCTGATTTAAACTTGATTTAGCCAAACATTTTCAACACGATACCCTTTATAGTATTTTAGTTACTTAGATTGACCAAATAAATTTTTTGACCAAAATAACCCAACTCGAATAGACTTAATCGAGTTCAGGTTTTTTACTTGTAAGAACCCTTATATGAAATTGGAAGTGATTATGTAAAATATAGAGTTAACTACATTTTTGGTCTTTGTGGTTTGTCGGATATAACGGTTTTAGTCCAATAATTTAAAACGTAACGGATTTCGTCTATTTTTGGTCACCCTGTAACACTTTTGGTCCATTTTGGACTAAACCCGTTATACCCGACAAACCAAAAGGACCAAAAGTGGACCAAAATTGGACCAAAAGTGTTACTTTTACCAAAAATTGACGAGATCCGTTACATTTTAAACTATTGGACTAAAACCGTTATACCCGACAAACCACAAAGACCAAAAATGCAGTTAACTCTAAAATATATTATAGGGTAAGCTGCAAATAAATAAAGTGCAAGGATGGTTTTGAAAGTGGCGGCAAACATGCCAAAAAACGGGAACAAATCTTAGCGTACACGTGTCACAACAATCTTGTAGCGTGTGACCGACCGACCCCCGTATGGTTTGTCACAACAAAAACAAGAAATACCAAAAGGGAATGCACAACAATTTAGCTAAACCATAAGGATGGTTTTTGAAATTTACTCTTTCTCAAAAACACCTTCTTCTCCTATACAAATACAAACACACACAAAAATACAAATACAAAAACACAATACCCACTTGAAAATAAAAAAAATAAAAAATAAAAAAATCTCACGGCACTTAGAGAGTCGTTTCATTGACAGTTGATGTTTTGCACTCAGCTGGACTTCAACACCTCTGACTCCAGCACTCAAAGGTTCTTTAACACTTAGCCTAATTTCTGTTTAAATCTAAACAAAGATCATTAGGCTTTTAATTGACCCAACAAAGAGATGTCACCCTGAAACGTGCTTCAAAGGACAAGAAGAATGATACAAAGGTGCCGACAAAAGAATGATCAACGGCAGAAGAGATCACGTAGTCCAATGAACTACCATATTCCAATGATTGATAATTCAAAAGTTGATACGTAGACAATGAACATTTTTTAAGTTGTACCCCTAAAGCATAAGTTAGAAAAACCAAAAAAATATTATAGGGTAAGCCGCAAATATTATACTAAACTGCAAGGATGGTTTTGAAAGTGGCGGCAAACATGCCAAAAAACCCGGAACAAATCTGAGCGAACCGACCCCCGGTTTGTTTGTACAGTATAAAATAAAATCAGAGCCTCCCCCAATTCTTCTTAAACTCAATCGTTCTTTAAAAAAACAAAATTCAAGGTACCACCTTATCTTTGTTTTTATTATTATTGTTTGATTATTTTGTTTGTGTATTGTTTTTATTTTTATTTGATATTTAAATAAATATATAGTTAGCATCGGATATATAATCAATAATGTAAGATGTTAATTATTCTGGTAAAATTAAAGTTGTTGTATCATCATGATAAAAACATTAAAATCATCATCATCATCATATATAACAAATTAACTAAGACTATGGGGGTGTTTGTTTCCGCTTATGAATCATAAGCCGCCGGTTTATTTTGAGACTTGTTGGCTTATATAAGTTTATTATGATAAACCCGATAAAATTGGGGCTTATTTTGATTTGGAATTATATTTCATAATTCATAAGCCCATTCGAGCTTATTATGTTTCATAAGCCGAAACAAACACCCCTTAGTTATTTGACATTAATATCTTACAATTACTTTAATGTGAATACATAGGCGTTAGTGCAATAATATAGTCAATACTACTCTGTATAATTATGCATATTTAGTTAATACCTACCTGTACAGTTTTGACCTTGCCAGGGTTGTTAGCTCCTTTGATTTGGTTCAAATTATAATTATCTTTATACGTTTCCAGATTTTGTATTATTAGATATATATTCGACCTTCGTTTGGAGATATTTAGTTGGATTTGAAAACTTAGTCACAAATTAGATACTGAATCCTTGTTTGTTAGTTGGATATATAATGATTTGGTTAGTACTTGGACCTGTTTGGATATAATGGAGTAGGATCTGAAATTGTGAATCTGTGGCTGCTTTTATACTTAAAAATATGTATCTGAGTTGGTAGTATAAGCCTTTTGGCAGCTGTCTCTCTATTCATGTATTTGGTTGATACATGTTTTTAGATCAGTTGAGCAGACCGATACTATGTATATCATGTCTAGTTACTTTTCCACATCCCCGATACTATGTATACGTGTCTGATCTTTTTATAACCATGCAGTTGTCGTCTGTGAAGATGCCTTGCCTTGGTCTCAAGCAGTTCAAAGTAAATCTACCCGATGACAAATCCAAGATTGAGACCACTAAGACAAAAATCATTGATCTCGGGATGACTAAAGATCAAGTAGTTGTATTTGTCCCCAAAAGTGAACTCGCTGATATGCTGTATGATTCGCTTCGAGAGTATCGCTTCCTTGTATCAGTTGTCCATAGTGATCTTACAAAACAGAAAAGAGAGAAAATGGTCAACCATTTCTATGAGGGGTTTACTCACATTCTAATAACAACCGATCTTAAATACCTTAATGAAGGAACTATTCCACGCAGGGTTTGGATCCACTTTTACTTTTTTTCCCTTCTTATTGCTTTCAATCTCGTCTTGATCTGATTATGCCTTCTTGTTCACCTACCTCATCAGGTTGATATGGTAGTTAATTTTGACCTACCAGTCAAGCGTGATTCCCTAGACGAGCCTGACATCGACTTGTACTTGCTGCGGCTCCCTGAGAAAGGTACTATTATATTTGTAATAATTCTCAAATCTCTACTGCATATATTCCTCACACTTTCTTATCCCGATAAATCTTTTTAGCTACTGAACTTGCTTTCTGAGATGACGTTAATTATTATGCAAACCACGTTCCAGAACGCATATGCTTATTTGTGATGCAACAGGAGTTGTATTCTACTTGCTGGTTTTGATACTAAAATCTTAAATAAGTTTAGCTAGTAGACTTTGAAAACTGTTAGGCCCGTGTCAGCCAAGAATTATGACACTTGGCTCTTAAATATGTACTGATTATGGAAAAAATTGAGAGGCACTTGGACAGTACGATTACTGAGGGAATGTCTCATTTAATGCTATCATTGTGTTGTTTAGTTTGGGTGTTTAAAAAAAAATAAAAAAATTTAAAAAAAAAAAAAAAAAAAAATTAAAAATTAAAAAAAAAAATTAAAAAAAAAAAATATTTTAAAATTTTATAAAATAAAAATTAAAAAAAAAAAAAAAAAAAATTTTAAAAAAAAAAAAAAAAAAAAAATTATAATATAAAAAAAAAAAAAAAATTTTTTTAAAAAAAAAAAAAAAAAATATTTAATAAAAAAAAAAAAAAAAAAATTTTAAAAAAAAAAATTAAAACAACTTTTATGATGCAACAGGAGTTGTATTCTACTTGCTAAGTGGCGATAAGGAGAACATGATTATGGAAAAATTGGAGAGGCACTTGGACCGTACGATTACTGAGGTACATGTCTCTTTTAATGCTATCATATGTGTTGTTAATAGTGAAAGGACGAAGTATTGCTATTAATTTTAAGATTATAATGACACTACACATAATTAACAATAATAATATTGTGAACCTTATAATCATAATATCATACCTCTCTCTCTCTCTCATGTGCAGGTGCCCTCATGGGAAAGCCGTAAAGATTTTGAGCTTGCTTTTATTGAAGCTGGCATTCGTTCTCGTCTCATGAATAGCTCCCCTATAAAGAAACCAATCTTGACTTATAATGGCAGTACCAGTTTAGGTAATTGCAGTACCAGTACTAAACTGGCTTCTCATATTGTGGGCAGGTTCTCAATGAGGACCATGATTAGTAATGGCTCCTTGATGGAGGACCAAAAGTGGAAAAAAAGGAAACAGGATAATTATGGAAGAATTAATTTGGATTAGAAGTTGATTAAGATTTATCTCGAGTATACTTATATTTTAGGTTTATCTTTACTTGTTTGATTAGAATTGTTATTTTATTGAAAACCTTGTTTAATTCGTTTTAGGATTGTTAGGTTTATTTAAACCACGTCTTAGCGCATTGTAATTCAGATGAATATACAATTACTTTTATCGTATCGTGTTTAACACGTTTTATACTTGTGTTCATTAAAGATCAAAGAACCTTTAGGTTGATTTGCGTATGCGATTAACCTGTTTACAACGTGATCGTTCTACATTAGGTGCCCAATTTTCAATTTGGGTCTTTCCCGAATTGACATTAGGTCATCATTTTTTATCGCTATCTTGATCAATTTGAGTATTCCTCGATTGTTCTTTAAATTCTTCTAGTTTTTTCTTTAAAAGAGTGTGCGTGGAGCTTGAGTTACAACTTTTGTTTAAGGAAGTTTGTTCGATATTAGTGTCCAAGCGTTAACCAAAGAGATACATCTCTTATACATTAGTACTCACATGACATTAGCTTTAGTAACACCGAC
The DNA here is from genome assembly GCA_026074375.1 of Tanacetum coccineum. Lineage (NCBI taxonomy): Eukaryota > Viridiplantae > Streptophyta > Magnoliopsida > Asterales > Asteraceae > Tanacetum > Tanacetum coccineum. The sequence continues at coordinate 5,630 of BQNB010118026.1, forward strand.
CGGCTTAAAATCGGCTGTCTTTCTACAATGTAAGGACATACATGACTTACTCAGCGGTTGTGAGCTGCCAAGACTAGAACATTTAATCTATGCTTTCAGGTGCAAATTGTTCATTACAAACATAGCTATGCACGAAATATAAAAACTTTACCGGAAAGTTTTGACTTTTGATTGATGTAATCTCATAATTGCCAGTTGGGGAAAGTTGGCAAAATAAAAAAAATTACTGGAACTTGAATTAACATGCATGTTAGTCTACAAACAGTAATACAAAATTAACATAAAATTCAAGCTCAAATTCTACAAAAATGTGTTCCATTTGACATTATCAACATAAAACAAAGAAAAAGACACAATTATGTTTGTATTGTAAACAAGTGCACTATTCAGATCACTCAAAATGAATTAGTCCTATTATGTTTCGAAGAGGAAGATATGGTATTCACGACATCAACAAGATTTTAATTGCAGATGTCCTCGGCTTTTTCTTTCTTGACTGGAGGCAGAGAAAGGTCACGAGTCTCACCATCCAACCCATTACTTGATGAACCAATATAATTCCAAAAGTCCTCGTCAACCCGACTGGAATCTTCACACTTGGAATTGGTTGCTAAGGGTGGACGAGGGGGAGTTGGGATAACATGCACTAGTTCATGTGGACTGTTCTTGTTATGTGCATGTAGCGAGTCCCTTGACGACCTGGAACAACACAATCAAGATGCTAATATTAGTTGTAGACATTGAAAAGTGTTGACGGGTCAATCTAACTAGAATTGACCCATTTACTAATTCTCAGATGAGATCTTGTTAGGAGATGATCTAATGCAGCGCTAAGAAATCGATAATGTTAAATGTAGTAAACAAGCTACTGATATATACATGTCAAAACCGAAAATGCAATACAATATAGAAAACCCCCAAAGCCTAAAAAATTCTAAATTATACAAAATAAATGCATATTGCAAACAACTGCACACATCTTCGCTCAGTACTCAAAATGACCTATAATTAGGTTTTGAAGTTGTCGGTTTGGATTTCGCAAAATCTACAAGATCTTGAAACAAAAGGTCCTCAGCTGGTTTCTCTTTCTTGGCAGAAGCAAGAGAAAGGTCACGAGTCTGATCTACCAACCCATCATACGATGAACCTGAGCTGGAATATAAAGGCGCAGACAGGGTAACTTGTGTTTGCTGGTTGTTGGCCGAGTGAGGTTCTTCATAAGTAGGCTGATCAGAAAATCTGACTCGAGCTGTCTTTGCTATGGATGGTGTACTTGAATCTGTTTTGGTATTGGAATTGTATACTTCACCACTTAGGTAGTCAACGGTTGAGCTTGAGTTCGCGTGAATAGGATTAGTTGATGAGGGTGGATGAGAGGCAAGTGGGCTAACAAGCACTGATTCACCCTTATCATAATTGTTACGCGCATGTAGTGTGTCCCTTGATGATCTGAAACAACACAGTTAACATGTTACTCTCTAATAATGGCAGAAAAAGACGAAATGTCTATTAATGTTTTCACAATCCGGCAAAGACCAAGTTAACAAAAATGTTGCAAATTTGATAACCAAAATTCATGACGACTAACTAGATGTAGAAGGGAAATATGGTTTATGCTAAAGTCGTTTTTTATACCTTGCCAGTAAAATGGGTCAAAATATGAAAATTCGTCTAAATAAGGAATGGGTGAAACAGGATAGAAGTGGTACAATGCTACATTACATTATCAAAGTCCTTGCAACTTCCCAAAATTATGGTATTCAAGAAAATAGATTATTCAAAATATAATAGTTCGTATAAACGTTGCTAAATGTTGATAAGTTACAAGTATATTTACCTGGGCGCTAATTGCGCAAAATTATCTTCCGATTCATCATCCTCATAAGTTGCGTTTACAAGAGGTGCAACTGAATTATCCCAAGCTCCAAGCTCGTTGGGAACTCCGGTTGCAATGTCATCATGAGGACCAAGAACACGCATCAAAGTATCATTCAAGGCCAAGCCCTTACTTAGAAGCACCTCGTCTCTGTTAGAATTAATGGGCAAGATTTTGTTAGAACTAAACTACATATTTATAGATGGTACAATGAAATTCTAAATTTCCAAAATCAATATTATACAGCTTAAGGTATGTGCTTACGAGGTACTATTAATGAGGGTCGCTACACGATTTTGGTAAGAACGACACTGGCTTACAAGGTCAATGATCAATTCTTCCTTTACTGCCTGAGACGAGATAAGGATTAAGATTATGTATACAGGTTAAAAGTAATAATAGTAAAACTTTAACATTAATGATTTAGTTAATTGTTACCGTTTTGTTGTTAGGATCTAACGCGCTAAGCATATCCATCAACACATCAACTGTTCCTTCTGCATTCACAATTTCCGACATGCTGCAGTCACCAAAGTATCCATTATTAGACCATGACTTAGTCTCACGAGAAAGCTAATATAATAAAAGACTACAGATACGTAAGTAAGCAATACCTAAGTCCAGAAGCATCAGTTTGAAGGCAGGCCTGAATAGCTGATTCTTGATAAGCTGAAATAGGTTGAAAAAGGGGGTGCGTTTGTGGAGGTGTAAACAGTGGCACACTATTCTCTACTCTGGGTGGAAATTCTACTCCAGCAGACTAGTGGTTTATCAAATAGAAAAACGTTAAGTTAAAATTACAACAGTCTGCACATAGGTTCTCAACATGGCAACTTGACTGTGATCATGAATTAATAAGTTTAGCTAGTAGACTTTGAAAACTGTTAGGCCCGTGTCAGCCAAGACTTATGACACTTGGCTCTTAAATATGTACACATATAAGAATTTTTCGGCTCATTTTATTCAAATTATGCGTTTGGGTATATGCTATTGTTGTTTATGTATGGGAGGTGAATCACCACAAGAGACAATTCCCTAATTTTATTTCTTGAAATGTTCATATAGCTACCAACATAATAATACGAGTATATCTTAGTAACAGCGAAAAGCTAATCGTGCAATACTCTCACTTTACAAGCGAAAAGTCTTGGTTTACTTGATCCTTGTCCCACAAGAAGTGTGAAGAATAAAAGAGTAGTAGTTCAGAAAATAACAATCAAGTGCTACTACCATAGTCAAGCTAACAAAGAGTAGAGTATTACAATATACTATCCTTGAAAACAAAACACAAGTATCTAACAACTATCATATGAAAACAGAAGTCAATTTTCAAAAATTACTTTCACTCTAATGTCAAAACTCAATTTCTTCAGTATATATGGCTAGATTGAAGAAGTGCAAGATAAAGTCATATTCCCATATATCTGATAGCTCAATAAACTTTGATCTTCTTCTAGTTGACTTCCTTCAAATAATATCATAAAATCTTCATCTTTTGGTAACAGTGCATGGTAGTCTTGCATGATAATTTTCTTTACATTTTCGACCCTTTCATTTGGTGTGATCCATATCTCTTCAGTAGCACCATTATCAAACTGTATGTATAACCTCATTAAGGCAAAATCAACATAAATTGTAGACCCATTATCAATATTGTAGTCTGCTAATGTAAGGTCATCTCCTTCCAGTTGCCTCATGGGTAAAAAAAGAGTTTGGCATCTTTTTGGTATCCCTCTCTGCTGCTGGATAACACTCTTTAGATCACCAACTGTGTTGCTTCGGTCCATTTCACATTCAAGTATTTCATCGTCCCCTGTGGCCAAAAGATTTACATCTATCAACATCATACCTTCTTTTACCGACGGGTCAACTAGCGAAACGACAGAATGTTTATTTATGTAATAGCTTGCTAAGGATCGATGCTCATGAACCAATGGCAATCCATTGTACACCAGTAGTATTGCCATATTGTGTGCACTGACTTCTCCAATCTGTTGGATAGCTGCTTTTAAGGTCATAACATCTACATCCTGGATCCCAACTGAGAAACGGTAAACGTCTCCTCTACCTGTTCTTATTATAAGATCTGTTGACTCTTCAAATTTATGATCTCTCGGGTATTCATAGAACACATCCACAAATGACCCGTGATGACACAACCCACATTCAGCTAATGACAAATTTGAATCTTCAACAAGAACCCCAAAAACGTATATCATTTGTGTTCTGGGTGGCATACCTGTTGAAACATCAATCTCCCTTCTTAAATCACCAATGGTATCTGTTATTGAAACAAACTGGTGAAAGATTTCTCCATCTCTGTGGTTAATAATGTCAAGCTTGAAGCGTGTATGTGAGGTCCACAGGATGAACGATCCATCGCTTAGGCCAGCTTCACTTATTGTTTCATAATCATTCAACTTTCGCCCACTCATCGACATAAAATTTAGCTTTAGTGCATCAGTTCTAATTTCTTCTAAGAACTGCACACGTAAGCTTTAGTTCAAAGATGGTTTCGTTTGGTTGATCAATTACTTGCTCAACCTGTTTTCCAGTGACTCCATTCATGAAAATGACCTTCATTATGTATATATCTACAATAACGTACACTAGAAAACATAAATTGTATGTATGATGACACATACACAACAGTACTAGAAAACTTGAAGCAAAAGCTAAAAATACAACAGTTTAACTAGCATGCATATTTAAGAAAACACTACACTCGATCAACACACAATCTCAGCTTCAAATTTAAGAAAACACTACACTCGATCACTACATGTACATCCGAACCCCCAATTGGAACCCTTATACTTAATGAGCTTTACCGAAAGGGCTAATTGTGTACGTAATCTTTCAAAGATTCAATAATATGATTAATTAAAATTCGATCAATATAGTAGTTTTTGACTAGAGTCTTTCCAATTTCAATGCATGTATGGAAACAAAACAATATGTATCATCATCAGATGCATTAAACAACGCAATATCCACTTAAAAATTTCTACTGTATATATAAAAATTAGGTCAAATTGATTAACATGAAATTAATTACTAGTAGATTAGATTTAAACATTCATCAATCAATCAATCGGCTTAACATAAAAGTTTCCAAATATAACGCTTTCATTCAATTCAACGCAATCTCAACTTACTTACTAGTACTAAATAAACAACACACCATACATAATCTATCTCAAATAACAACATAATCTTAACATAAGTTTTCAAATGCATTCATTCAACGCAATCTCAACTTACTAATTATAAACACACCATAATCTCAAATAACAACATAAGATCAACATTAAAAAATCTTGATACACAGATTCATAAAATTGGGTTTATCGTACGTACGTGGAGTTAATATGCATGTAAAAGTGTCACATAATGAGAATCATTAAATATAGAATAATAAGTGAAAAATATTGATTGATGGTGATGAGGAACATACCTTTACGTCAGGTGATGATTAAGTTGTCACTTTGCAATAGAGACTGTAAGAAAGGGTTTAGTGATATAATGTAAGAAAGGGTTTAGTGATATAATTTGTATTGATACAATATATAGGAGTGTACGGACTATTCTAGAATACGGGCTTGAGCCCAATACATAATGACCATTAATTTGACTGACATAAATAACTTTGAATGACATAAATAACTTTGAATGTCATAAATAACTTTGACTAATCATATATAATTGACTTTGACTAATCATGGACTAACAGAGACAAGAGAGAAAATAGGGTTTCGTTCTTTTTTTCTAATATTCTTTCTGTCTTGGTCCGTTTGAGTTTAAATAGGGAGTAAATTCAAGTCGGTTTGTTAGGGGTCCTGTCAGAGTTCTCTTGTTTCATATCGATTTATTTAAGTCTTGGCATTCACGTTTAGTCCATATATCGATATTTAAAAAATAAAAAACATGATTATTATTGAAAGGTTAAAATTTCTTTTCCTTTTATAAAGCTAATACTATGCATTTTTTTAACTGTGTCTTTTTTGTGTGTTCACGATAATTTTAGAATCGATTTTCGATCCGGTCCAGTCTTGGTCAGTTCGAGATCGGCCCTAATGTGGGTCCTTCACATGGCTATAAAGTTTACTGATATGAATTATTTTTGCAATCCAGAAAGTTTTTTTTTTACAAAATATGACTACCAGATCCTAAAATATTGTTTTTTGATAAAAATAATTGTTTTGCGATTCGAAAAAAAACTAGCGTCACAGCTTGTTGGTCGTTTGTCTTTCACTACTATGTGAATCTTATTTTAATGGAACAAAAGCAATAAGAAGTAATAAATACCAATGTTTTAAAACTTGATTTTATAATTGACCAAGATAAGCCGCCGATCACGAATTTTCATGATTGTTAGGAAGCCTTAATTGTACAAAATGAGAGTGGTTTGGTTGTCTGAATGCATATAAAGAGCATGTTGTATACGTGTTCACAATAATTCTAAAACGAAAAAAGTATATAAGCATGTCGTAAGATAACGGGGTGAGTGTGAGTCAGTGGAAGTGAGAGAAGAGAGAAAGTTGATGTGGATGGTGAATTGAAGCACATCACCACTCCCTGTAGCCTAAGACGACCTAAAAAGCCATTTGTATATCTTTATGTTTTTGGGTTTTTTATTTCTTTTATTTTTATAATTTTGTTTATATTTCAAAAATGTGAAACGAAAAGTGCAAAAAAATATAAAGTTTAACAAGTTAAAAATATTAAATTGATAAAACTATAAAACAAAATCTGATAAAAAAACTATGTGTAAGGAAAAAAAAGTGTAAACTATGTTGTATCGTTTGCCTAATTAGGATGGGACACGTGATGGAGTAGGGCGCGTGAGTTGTCTCATAGTGTAACACTACTACAAAAAATCACATAAACATCCCCTAATAGAAACCGGTTCTATAATAACCAGTCCATATGATAAGAAGTAGCGGGAAAGACACCGGTATTAATACAAAAAACCAGTCTCTATAATAAAAAATAAAGAAAGACCGGTTCTTTTAAAGACACCCGGTTTCAAAACATACGCAAAGACACCGGTTTTCTTAAGAAAACCGATTTGTATTTTATTCCACATATAGACAATGGTTATTTAAGAAAAAACCGGTCTTCACGACCCTTTTTAAAAAGAAATTACTTAACATGTCACATCTTAATTTTTCGCATTATGAGATTTATACAATGTGACTTTTTGAGATTTTAACTAGTGTAATAAATAATGTGATTATGATGGTACATATTTTGGCTTGACCTGACCTGATTTGACCCGACCCTATTTGGCTCGAACCCGACTAACCCGAGTTGAAATAGTGTCGGATCTAGTAAACTATTTTTAACCGAGACACGAATTGGACCCGACTCGTTTGACCCGAACCCGACCAACCCGACCCGATTAACATCCCTACCCACAACGAATCCATTCACAGGCGTACCTTATTTTCGAATAAATAGTTGTTTACTTGAGTAAAAGCTAAAACACATCATAAATGCTTATAAAAAAATAAACTAAAACCACGATAATTGCTCGAGAAGACCTAGAGATAACATATTTTGTGTAAGATCCGTTGTTTTAATGTTTCGTATCTTTTTGCTTTTTCTATAACCTATTAAGTTTTTAGACTTTAGTTATTAAAAGTATAAGGACCATAACTGTATAATTAATTCAGAATTAGTAGAGATGTTGGGGTGTGTTATACATATATCCCCAAGCTTGGTTATATATATACTTTATCACTAATAAACAAATCAATTTAGTTGAAGCAAAAAAAGGATTAGAGAACAGCAGGCTAGCAGCGACTCCAGCATAAGGTGAAAAAGTTTGTTGATCATTGTTTACGGTAAGTGTTTTCTTAGTTCTACACTAAATTCCTGCTTTAGATGTGGAGGAGTTTTAACGAAACTCAGCAGGGTGTTGACCGTGCTGCAAACATGTTTTTTGGGCTGTCATGTTTTTCCAGTTCTCTATATACATTTTTAGTTGGAATATCTTAAGAAAAAAGAACAAAAATAGAGATGAATGCACAGGTTAAATCTCATATTTAAGGAGTCCTTTAAAAGAGGCCAATAAATAAAATGGATAATTCAATATTAAACATATGCAAAGTCATTATTCACATCAGAAAAGTAGCATTGAATTTACAATCCAAATCCATTCAAAACATTCAAGATAATATTTACTAAACAAAACCAGTTAATCACCTGAAGCTGCCCAGCCTCCTCTGGACGGTCTGGAGCATCACCACCACCATAGGTATTGCTTGAATCCTATCAGGAAGTGCCTGAACCAAATCATTACGAGCTGCGAACTCTTGCTTGAATCCTATCACGAAGTGCCTAAACCAAATCATTACCTGTTACGGAATTGATGTTTTAAACTTGGTTCAACACAAATCAAACATAATTATCTTGTAATCTAACTATTCAAATAATGATAATATCCAGTTACCGAGGGGATGTGGAGTATTAAACTTCTTATAATCGAGTTAATTTTGTTCATCTTTCGTTGCCATTCCCTCTCTTGAGCTTCTTCACGAGCAACATGTCGATTACAAACCTTTTTCCCTACCCCTCGTCTTCCCTTCTTTGCATTAATAGTAGCCATGATTCCTACATAACTTGTCACAGTTAATATAAATTAGCGGAAAGAATTCACATATAAGCATAACATGTAACAATCAGAAGAAAAAAATCAGTTACATATAAAGAGAAACAACATATTGATTCACTCTTGTTAAATCTGCAGTTGAAGCTAAGCCGAAGACTGGTACAAAATAGTTAACATTACCACTCTACAAAACAAACAATTTCAATTACGATAAGTACATCCAACTAGCACTTGCAGGTTTTAGATAACTCAAGATTTATGATGGCATTGGTACAGTAAGATGAATACTTTTTGCTTATGCTACTCAAATACTTTACTCCCGGCCTTTTCCAGAAGAAGAACGTCATATTCCACTTTCTTCTTCCTCGTCCCCCTTTCCCATTGTCCTATATAACAAAAAATCAGATTTAAAACTGTACATCTTTATATGAAACAAGAATATCCTGGTGGATACATACTTCCTTATTATAATATGACCCTTTGAGATACATGTATTTTCTTCCCAATGAGCAATGAGGATCCTAGTCAGAAATGGTTTTGTACTCTTCTTCAGCTTTTCTTCTCAATCTGGTGAAACTTTACCTGAAGTTAAAGCTCGTTCACGCGCAATATGTGCCAATTAATATGCATTCCTAACAACTCCATATATAATATATTAGACAATCCATTAAATGAAAACATTAAAGCATATATGAAACAAAAATTACAGATTATACAATAGTTTATTTACTATGTTACTGGTAGCCGATAAATAACTGAAATTCTAGATTTTACAGTATGTAGTAGTGATCCTATCAGATGCTCATAGCCATTTCTTGACTGCATCAGAAATAAAATAATCGAGCTGCAACTTTGCCTTACCACATTATTGATCTCAAAATCACCCTCTACACGTTGAATACACTTTTATCGACATAAGAGTTAGGACTTGATCTCAAAATCTATCGACTGATCAGGTACATTGATATTCAACGTAACACAAACCCAACACTCTCGCATTAAGAATACCATTTTAACTCAGTTTGTTACAACTTAGTTTAACCACTATCATTTTCTGTCAAATTAGCGAATGATGGAATAACTTATTCAAGTCCTTATCAGTTCTACAACAATAGATCTTTTTAACCATCAACTTATAAATGGCTTCATTTGGGATATGTTTAATCTCAAAAAGATTGAAAGAGTCAAAGAGCCACGTCAAAATGTTAAGCTACAAAAAGTACAAATGAGTCGTACATAACGGATGTCGTTCAGAAGCTATTATTAATACATTAAACCTCCTTAATTATTTATTTAGAGCTACAAAAAGTACAAATGAGTGCTTGCTGGTCAAAGAATTAAACAACGCATTCAGTCCCAAAACAACCCATTTTAACGGGACCCAAACCCAAAAAGGGTAACCCGCCCATAGGGACCTCCATCGGCCTGTCCCATAGCCAACATATGGAGAAGGTGAAGCGAGCTAACGGCAAAAAAGAGACATGAACCAGGATTTGAGCCAGCCCAAATAAGAAACACCGAGAAACTTAAAATTATCAACAAACATATACCTCTCTCGTCGTAACAGACTATCAAGTTAGCTTTTTGAACTATGACACCCACACTATCTACCATCACTTGTGCAGGGTTAAGTCAGCTTGTGCAACAGCCTGAAGTGCATCCCATATTTCTGATAAGCACACCAAGTTACCATTCACAATTATCATCATTATCATATATTTACATAAACATCAGTTTGTTCTTCATTATAATTGAAAATCTCAATATGGTTTTAGGGCATCTCAAATGCAAGCTTGATGCACGACTTTTTTTTGAGAGAAAAAGTCTTTCAACAGATTTATAGCATTAAAGCACAAACAAAGCTTTACAAATAAATATGTATATATTAGAAGGACTAAAAAACCTTTACAAAGACTATCTTCCTTCTTCAGCTTGAAAGACATCTACCGAAACAATTTTTAAATTTGAGATGTTTTTTAGAAATATTTTTTTTATTAAAAACTTGAATATATGTAAGAGTTTGACTCATTAGAGAATGGATAAAGGCTAAAGGATGGCAACTCTGCGAGAAAATCACCTTTCGTCCACCATAATGAGGAGCGGTATCCCAGAACTCATCACGCATCTGCTTAAGCTGCTCCTCCGTAATTGGTTCAGAATGTTAATAGATGCCTGTAATAATAACATATAAAGTCTATCATTTCATCTTGCAGCAAAGGGTTCCATCATAAAACAACATTTTGAAGAATATCTAACTATATGTATTTGAGTCTAATAATCCAATAACATAATAAGTCTAATAAAATTGTATTCAAGAAATTTGCATAAATCATGAAGGAGTTGAATAAAATGAGTAAAGGCAATATATGATGTAAAACAATAACTGAACACATTCAACACTAGTCAAAATTTGTGCAAAAATAAGGCATTCTAAATTGGGCCAATAATGCTCAGAAGTGTCATAGCATAAGTGTGTATGGCCTTATCCATTTGTATACTACCTAAGATTAGTAAAGTTATATAGTATAATTCAATATTAGTATACTATATTGAGTAATATGATCTAGATGGCTTTATCATTTATGTAACAAGATTACACTTCTGTTGAATTCAGACCCATTAAACACACTTTACTTTCTTTTTACCCATTTCATGTTAGATACAAAACATAACCAGAACTGACCCATTTAGAATAATCATAAATGTGTACAAAGAGTAGCACACACCCACATATGTAGAACAACTCAATAGATTTTATAACATATATGTTTTCTGGGAAAGGAAAATCATCAGAGGTATATTACACAAGTGTGTATGACCTTGTCCATTTGTATATGAGTATCAGATTATTAATACATTAAACCTCCTTAATTATTTATTTAGAGCTACAAAAAGTACAAATGAGTGCTTGCTGGTCAAAGAATTAAACAACGCATTCAGTCCCAAAATCAACCATTATAACGGGAACCCGTTTTTGACGGTGACCCAAACCCAAAAAGGGTAACCCGCCCATAGGGACCTCCATCGGCCTGTCCCATAGCCAACATATGGAGAAGGTGAAGCGAGCTAACGGCAAAAAAGAGACATGAACCAGGATTTGAGCCAGCCCAAATAAGAAACACCGAGAAACTTAAAATTATCAACAAACATATACCTCTCTCGTCGTAACAGACTATCAAGTTAGCTTTTTGAACTATGACACCCACACTATCTACCTACTTGTGCCAAGGTTAAGTCAGCTTATGCAACTGCACTGAAGTGCATCCATATTTTGATAAAGCACAACACCAAGTTACCATTCATAATTATCATCATTATCATATATTTACATAAACATCAGTTTGTTCTTCATTATAATTGAAAATCTCAATATGGTTTTAGGGCATTTCAAATGCAAGCTTGATGCACGACTTTTTTTTGAGAGAAAAAGTCTTTCAACAAATTTATAGCATTAAAGCACAAACAAAGCTTTACAAATAAATATGTATATATTAGAAGGACTAAAAAAAACCCATTACTAAGACTATATTCTTCTTCAGCCTTGGAAAAGAATCTACGAAACTATTTTAATTTGAGATGTTTTTTAGCAATATTTTTTTTATTAAAAACTTGAATATATGTAAGAGTTTGACTCATTAGAGAATGGATAAAGGCTAAAGGATGGCAACTCTGCGAGAAAATCACCTTTCGTCCACCATAATGAGGAGCGGTATCCCAGAACTCATCACGCGTCTGCTTAAGCTGCTCCTCCGTAATTGGTTCAGAATGCTAATAGATGCCTGTAATAATAACATATAAAGTCTATCATTTCATCTTGCAGCAAAGGGTTCCATCATAAAACAACATTTTGAAGAATATCTAACTATATGTATTTGAGTCTAATAATCCAATAACATAATAAGTCTAATAAAATTGTATTCAAGAAATTTGCATAAATCATGAAGGAGTTGAATAAAATGAGTAAAGGCAATATATGATGTAAAACAATAACTGAACACATTCAACACTAGTCAAAATTTGTGCAAAAATAAGGCATTCTAAATTGGGCCAATAATGCTCAGAAGTGTCATAGCACAAGTGTGTATGGCCTTATCCATTTGTATACTACCTAAGATTAGTAAAGTTATATAGTATAATTCAATATTAGTATACTATATTGAGTAATATGATCTAGATGGCTTTATCATTTATGTAACAAGATTACACTTCTTTTTTTTTTTTTTATATGTGTATTCAGACCCATTAAACACAATTACTGTTTTCTTTTTACCCATTTCATGTTAGATACAAAACATAACCAGAACTGACCCATTTAGAATAATCATAAATGTGTACAAAGAGTAGCACACACCCACATATGTAGAACAACTCAATAGATTTTATAGCATATATGTTTTCTGGGAAAGGAAAATCATCAGAGGTATATTACACAAGTGTGTATGACCTTGTCCATTTGTATATGAGTATCAGAAGGTTTGTGTTATATGCAACTTGAAGCCGGCAACAATGAGGTTTGTAGCAGCATACTATTGGTTATGTTGTACATCCATCCTCTGTCCCTACTCACTGGACAATACTCAAACTAGAAAGTATTATACAGGCTCACATCAAATAGTAACAATCACATTAGCCAATGAAAACCAAAAGAATGCAAATTATTATAAGCACAACTCACAAAAACAAAATAGATCATTACGAGTCAACATTTACAACTTACATATTAATCAAAAGTTCAAATAATCAACTTACATCTTATTTCACTTGCATATTACTTTATCTCTGTTTTAAATAACACAATCATTTTGTTCGAAAAACATTGCTCTTGATTTTCAGTTTTACACTAAAACATGTCCTCTCTGTCAATAAAGACAAAATCTAAATTTACAAAATTATAGTACGTAATAATGTTACCTCCATACACAACTCAGTTGCAACTCACAAACAAAACTGCTTACAAGATCAGTGATAACTAAACAATAAAATTCTGATGTCTACTAAACACATTCAATCACTAGTCAATATTTGGGAAAAATAATAAAGGCATTCCAAGTTAGGCCAAAATAATCCGAAATATATCACCTCAAGTATCATGTTTCACTTTCATAAACAAAGACACAATTACACAAATATGTTCATATCAATTAGGTCTAAAAAATTCACAAGTTTTAATTCATGAATTAACTTCATCTCAATTAGGTCTATCTGAATTATAAACATCACAAACACAATCGAAACAATAATAAATTAGGCGATAGAATAATTAAAAACCTTGATGAGAGTGTTCGAAGGTGTGTATGTTGTGTATTGAATCGGATGGTAGTAGCAGAGATGAGTATCAACTGAAATTTCCAATGCTGATTGATGTGTTTTATTGTTTTAGAGGGAAAGTTGGAAGTTTTTAGTCTTTTAGAGGGAAAATGAAATGTTTAGGAGGTATTAAATTGCAGTGTTTATTATTTTGTTTAATTAAGAATATAAATGCAAATGATGATATGTTATTATTTACACTACAGTGATCAACCCTTTCCCCAGCAACATTCTGACACCTTCGCCAGCGACATGTCGCTGGGGAAACCTATCCCCAGCGACATGTCGCTGGGGAAACATTGATGGGGTAAGCTCGATGACAAAACGTTCCCCAGCGACAATCCCCAGCGAAAAGTGGGCCCCACGTATTTTTTGGTCAAGGAATTGGTGCCACGGTGGCACTAGATTCCCCAGCGACATGTCGCTGGGGAAACTTCTGACTAAAACAAAATATTTTAAGTTAATGATAAAATCTTAAGTTAATTGCACATTTTCCCCAGCGACATGTCGCTGGGGAAAAGTCTGCAGATTTTTTTTATATGCTGCCTGCACAGCAGGCATTTCCAGATTTTTTCCGGAAAAAATCTACCATTTTTTCCGGAAAAAATCTACCAAAACCTGTATACACTCACCACAACTTGTACCAAAACACAAATACAAAGTAAACGCATCTCGCAATACAAAATACACCACAACTTGTACCAAAACCAAAATCTAATATAGCGAAATCGTCCAAAAGCCGAATATGTGCACATGATAGTTTAGGGAAACAAGCGTTTAAATGTAGCATACTAGGGAAACAAGTCAATAGTCCACATGATAAACATAAAGAAATAATGTACCATACTAATGAACATATAACACGACTAACTCGTGTCATCGCCACCATCCTCACGCCCCGTATCATCACCATCCTCCCCGCCCTCACTATCACGCGCGCGACTCCCGCCACTCCCACTGGCACCACCTGAATCATACCGAAAGATACTTCAGCTACTCAGCTAAGAAGCGCAATGAAATTCTCCAAAAGATACTTCAGCTAAGTATTAGAGTATAGTCAATATATATTGCTAATACGTCTTCTATACCATTCACAATGTCAGTTTTCACATTTTGTATATCATCAATTTCGGGAATTCATGAATGGTCACTTGGATAGAAAAGAATAGGGAGTTCGATAACATTGTTCTAGAGCATAATCATACTTGGTCTAAATGAGTTTGATTTTATACACCATACTCGTAATACACACTGTTATATGAGTATTGGTCTGGTCATCATATATGGAACCAAAAGCGAAGAATATATCCTCACCCTGTTTTGAAGTTCTAGGACCCACTTTTTAGCTCACGTAAACGATTCCTATAAATAATGAGATAAAACAAATTCAAATTCGAAACACAAAAGAAGGAAAAGAATAAAAATCATTACATAACAATACTTGCATTAATGATATACTTATAGTAACTTTAATGATTAATAATTTTATCCTTTAAGCAACATGTATTTTCGTTATTTTGAATTAAACGGCCAAAACGCGAACTTAAGTTTGAATAACTCATTTCAGTTAAGAGAAAGACTGTAACTGGAAATCATAAGGTGAGCCATCTATTCCTACTGTAAAGGGCTGCTTCATCGACT
>BQNB010118027.1:0-21069 GCA_026074375.1 Tanacetum coccineum
ACACGAGGGGTCTTCAATGATAAGTCTTCCTTATAAGCATGATTCCCGAACCTATTCACCCAAATCATGAATTTCAAGCAGCCAGTAACTCCTCAACGATGAATTTATAGACTATAGGGTAGGCTAAGGTGTAATGGTGTAACGAAATATAAACAATTGGGGTTTTAAATAAGAAATGACTCAACAGATTGTTCTAGGGGTATCTTGCACTAAAACTTGAGTGCAATAGAGGGTTTAATCATGGGAGGTCGACAAGTCGGTGTAACAATTCGATAAACGCACATAGTAATACACATATGGGCTAATTTTGGTAAAAATCCTATAATGTTGCCTTCTTGAACTATATATCCCTCTCACTCGATTAGGTCTTGAAATGATGTACATACCAAGTTCTAAAGTCTACAACACTACTAGTACACTCATATTTGGTGAATTTATGTAATAATATTTAAAAACAAAATTATTCGGCAAATCTCACCAATGGAAATCAAGGGTATTTTGTGCTCGATGAAGATTAATTCTAGTTTCAGTAAGAAAAACATGTTAAAAATGGCACAAATTTTCAAAATAAACTAGAAAATCAAAGGCAATTATAGGTCAAGTGGTAATTCTACTCCCATTCCCCCACTTATTTTTATAATGTCCCTATTGTACATTTAAGAAAATGAAAATTTAAAAACAAGAGTAGAATTAAAACGGAAGACTCCCCTGAGTATTGCTTTGCATAACCGGAGGTTAGTGTCAAGTCATGGACTCCTGTCTTGAAAATTTGAGCAAACTCGTGTCTTTGAAATCACTTAACAAACCTAATGCATTAAATGTTTCTAAAATACAAAATATGGGAAACTAACTCACTTTTGTAGGAATCACGGCTGCATTTAGCGTATGCAACAAGCCTTTTAAACCACTCGGTGGCCTGAGTGGACAAGTGAAGTCTCATGAGGGTTTCTAGTGAAGATACCCACAAAGTTCATCTACTAAATGTACACGGTTTTGTAAAATTTCAAATTATTTTGAATAATAATTGAGGTTGCAAGTTGGAATAATGACGTAGTCCATAGGTGGAACTATGTCGTAGTTATGTGAATAAAAATAAGGCTTAAAGATCCCAGACCAACTACGGTGTAATTAAGGGGTTCAACTACGCCATAGTTATTGTTTTAAAAATAAATTTTTCGGGAGTTTGGCTTAACTACAACGTAGTTAGGGTATCCAACTACGCCGTAGTTGTAGTCTTCAACTACTTTTTAATCACTTTAACCAAAAGTCAAGGTGATCTCGATTATCCATTTCTTAGCTATAGTAACCTGCAAACAAAGGTAGAAATGTTACAAAGCCAAACTAGATGCAAAAATTAAATTAAAGGAGAGGATACAAGATGGGTTGTCTCCCGACAAGCACTTTTGTTTATTATTGAGTCTTTAAGTTAGACTTAAAGTGGGTCTATGCCCCCTATTAGACACTTCCTACTGTGTCCATTTCCTGTATTAACTTAGCTCTTACTATGGTAACGTTAGCGCTAGTCCTAGGCATCTCTTCAATTTCCAAGACTATGACCTTTGTGTAACTTTCCCCTGGGCTAGTTATGTACCTAGTTACCTCAACTTTCTCACTCAAATTGGTGATGGCTTCTTATAGGTCATACCGAGTAATTTACACATTCTCTCTTTGTAAGTTTGTCATCAATACCTATGAAGCCATCATGTAATTTTAATTATAAATAGTTAACTATCCTATCCAAAATCTCCTCATCTTTGACTGTTCCACTTAACCAACCATAATCTAATTTATCCAACACGGTGTCTAATTTCAACTCCATCTTTTCTTCCCAAAAATTTTCGAGGTCTTCACAATCTTCCTCTGTACTCGTATTCATTTCTTGAGCAAGGTCAACGTTTGGATTTATATCATTCATGTATTCTTGATTGAGTTCTTGTCTCAAATAATCCTTCAGGATTCTTTCCTCAGTCGTTTTGCATAGTTTTCAATGGCTAACTCTTACCTAATCTTTGAAGCTCATTCCTTCCCATGCAACAGCGAGTCATTTATCATCGTTCAGACAACACCAATAGCATTTCTCTTCCGTGTTTTTAGGCAAATTGCCTCCATTACATAGGTCATCATAAGGGTCACATGATGCCCAAAATTTGTGCCCATCTCCTTTTTGTTGTAGTATCTCCTTACACCAATGCTCCTTTAATTTAATTATTGATGATAGATCTATGTCACGTTCTCTGTTTGGCTCTTCACTTGCTTCAATCTCTCATGGTTTTCCTTGATCCAACTTACTACATTTATAATTTATCTCATCCTATGACTCCTGTACATATACTTCATAATAAAAGATATCAGGATCAATAACTAATAAGTAATTAAACTCATTGGTTTTTATATAGGACTCAAAATTATATAGGAACAAATCATGATCTATCTTCATTAAATCATTATTTGTGACGCTCTTTTCATTCTTGATGGCACACACTAATTCAATGAGAGTTTTATTGTGATTGTTCTTGGTTTTGAATACGACTTTTTGATTTCCTACTTCTAATGAAACTGATTTCCTAAAAAATTTCAACTTTGGCGTGAGCTGTAGCCAACAGTGGCCTTCCTAGGATAATATGCAATCTTAAGTCTTCAATCATGTCTAATATGACATAATCTACCAGAAAAATAAATTTGTTAATTTTTATAAGTAAATTCTCCATAATCCCATGTGAGTACTCTTAGTTATGTCTGCCATTTCTATAGTCATATTTATTGGTTTTAGTCCTTTAATACCTAACCTTTTGAACATCGAAAGAGACATTATGCTTATACTTGCTCCTAAATCAGCTAAAGCATTAGAGGTCGATTTTCCAATAGAGAAGGGAAGAGTAAAACTCCCTGGGTCTTGTTCCTTAGGGGATAGCTGATTCTGGAGAATGGCTGAGCATGTTGTGTTCATCTTGACATCTTCATTCTCTGATGTTCTTGGTTTATTTACCACAAGATTATTCTTGTGCTTAGCATAATCATCTATTTGCCTTATATCCTTAAGAAGTTGATGATTTACTTTATTCTCTTAAGGCTTTCCATAGGCTTGTGAACTAATGCTTCCTCTGCATGTTGCTCGAGGCGTCTAGGAAACGAGGTGGGTGGTTCGTAGGGCACGACGTAATAGCTAACTACTGGCAGATTATTAGGTGTCACCTTTTGGTATGTAGGCTCATGTTGTGCTGCTACCTCCTTAATTTCCTCAACCTCTTTAATTTCTTCTTCATCCAAAAAGCTTGAATTGGCAAAAAATATTCTATTTCCTTAGGAGAGTAGTAGAAAGTTATATACAATGGTAATCCCTCCTTAGTTAAGATTGCCTTGCATTCTCCTATCTTGGTCCTAATGGCTCATCCTTCAACTTCCTCCGTTAGAGCTTTTACCTTAGACTCAAGGTTACAAATAATTTCATCATAACCTTTTTGATTTTTCTCCGTGCTTTGTTGGAACTTCCTTAGCTATTTTTCATGCTTAGCTTCCTTTTTAGTCAATTATTCCATGTACTTAGTAATTATTTCTGTCAGAATCGGCTTTCTTTCCCCTAGCTGGTGGTTAATTATCCATTCTTATATAGTATCCTAGTGGACCTACACGATATCTACCCCCTTTTCCTCTGTTATTTGGAAAGGGTCATCCAAACTCTCCATATTTGACTTCCTTAATGTTCTTGACCTCTTCATGAAGCATACATTCTTTGTTAAGGTAAGCTCCTCCACAGTTTTTGCATCCTACTTGGATAGCATGCACATTCTCCTTCAGCTTCTTCATATCTCTCCCTAAACTATCCAATTTAATTGTGATAGCTACAATTCCATCCGAGCTATCATTAGTTACCCTCCTGTTGGTTGACGCATTGCGCCACCCACTTCTGTGAATGGACAGTAATAGTTTGAATTGCATCTAATGCCTGATCAGGTATCTTATAAGGTATCGATCCCTGCGAATCCAATAATTAGCGAGTCATAGTGTCCAACCCCTTGTAGAAGATGTTGACCTTTTGATGGCTATTTAAATCATGTGTTAGGCACTTGTATAGCAGGTCATTGTACCTCTCTTATGCTTGGTACAATATCTTTTCACCTTCTTGCTTGAAGTTATGAATTTCCTCAAGCTGCTTTGCCGTTTTAGATGGCAGACAATACCTTTGAATGAAGACATACTTGAGCAAATACTAGGTGTTGATTGTTCCTGGAGATAGTCTGTCCACCCTTCTCTTTGCAGCTCCAGTGAGAGTGATGGGAAACACACGCAACATGACTGCGTTATGTGTGACTCCCATAATGTTGAACAAAGTGACGATGCCTAAAATCCTTTTAACGTGTTCCTAAGCATCATCATTTTTGTTCCCTGAGAAGGTGTCTTCTCTCAATTTCTTCATGAATTGGCTCTTGATCTCAAAATTGTCATTGCCTCTGATTTCTGGTTTAACCACGCCTGATGCCTGGTTTCCACGAGTCAATGCCAAATACTGCTCCATCGTGAGTGCGTTGATGTTGGCATCACCCATCTTATTCCTTGAAATCAAGAATAACAAAAAACTAGTCCTTAAAATTTAAACAAACAAATACAGGAATTTAAATTATAAACTAATTTTAGCTCCCCAGCAGCGGCGCCAAAAACTATATGTGTATAATCGTTTAAATTAATTTTTTAAGTTTTAAATTTATAAAACTCGTCTACCTATGGTCTAAAATGCACTAACGGGCAGATAATCTGATCGTGTGTAGTGCAGGATTGGTAAATATGAGGTCGTCCCAAGAGCTAAGTGTATTAGTTCTAATTTGAACATGTCACAAATTAAAATGGGTTGAATTTAATTTACCAAAATTAATGTAAATAAAACGCTGAATTAAAATATTAAAATTGATCAGGGAGAAAATCATACTAGCCTAGTTACTCCTTTGTTATAGTTAAAATAGTGTTTCCTAGTGCAATGTCTACTTATCGCTTATGGTGGTTCTAATATCTACAAACCTGTTTGAGCATCAGAACATGTCCTATGTATCCTATGATCTCAGGACCCCGTTGGCTATGAAGGGTGAGTATCGAGTCTATGGTACTATCCTAAAGACATGTCTAATGACAATAATCCCACTTCTTGGCTATAAACCCTCCTGGAAGAGTTCCCTAAATTTTATAATTATCTATCATACTATAGGCAACGAAATGAGCAGTCCATATACTAAGGACAATTTTCAACCTATCCCTAGTACGCGGTTAACCTTTAATTCAACATGTAAGCCTACTATAAGGTCTAACAGGATCTACACTAGCATCAATACTACCAAAACTCAAGGATCATGCAACATACAATAAGGATATCTTATACACGATTATTTAACAGGAAACAAGCATTAAAACCATAACAAAATCATAACAAGGCTAGCACTTAAGGTGCTTAGCCACTCATAATACAGATACCACAAGAATAATGTAGGAAATCTAGATTTGAATAAAAATTATAATCTTACAAGGTCTATGATGAATGATTAATACAAGAAATTAGTAAAGTGATTTCTCCCTTAGACTAGTGAATGACAGAGCTGAATTTCTCTTTCCTTGGAAGCCCTAGTAGATCCCTAGAACTCTTCTATGAATGAATGATACAAAAAGCAGGGAATGGGCCTCTATTTATAATATTCGACTCAAGTATGGTGTAGTTGAGGGTGTGACACGCCGCGTCAGTTTAGTGGCCAACTATGCCGTAGTTGTGACTATACTTGTATTTTTTGTCAACTCCTAGGCAACTACTGCGTCGTCCCAATAGGGCACCAACTATCGCGTAGTAGTGACAATACTTGTATTTTTTTGTCAACCTCATGGCAACTACGGCGTCGCCCAATAGGCAACTACAAAATCCGTAGTACTTTAGTCTTCTTAGTCTTCGTAAACAACGGCTAAGTTAAATGCAGTAATGGTATGTGCTTAATTACACAAACCTTTTAACCTATTAAAATGAGCTAAAATGACCAATAATACAAACAAACGAACATAAAATGCAGAATATATCATGTTTAATTTATATACTGTGCAGGAATTAGGTTTAATTCACTAATGGACAAAAACAAAGCCAAAACCGACAAAACCAAGCACATGATGAAAAAAGCGTCAAAAGTCAAAGTCCAACAAGTCAAAAGTCAAGGTCAATGGATTGACAAGCCGAGGACCATAAGCAACCTATTGGCACCAGCCCGTTACCCCACTTAAAGGGCCGGATAACCCAATAATGCTTATTTAATAATCAAAAGCCAACATCCTATTTAAATCAAATCTCTGGCCCAAATAATCTAAGTTTAATACAAAAAAGCCCAACAAAGCCCAACCCACTTAACCTACAGTTAGCCCAACTACACCTTTAACCTGTTGCATCGTTAGTCCTTAAGAGACAAACATTGGTAGTCGTTAAGGACAAACAATGTTACCCATAACACCTTTTAACCTTTGCACCCGACGTCCCTAGCCCTTTAACCCCGTTACCCTGTTCTCACCCAAATCCATTTTACCGCCATAATTACTATTCACCATCCCTGTCACGCTCAACCTTAACCCATGAACCGCACAACAAAACCCCCATCACTAAACTCTAAACATGTTAGCAATCCCATATCTCTCATTCGATTATGAACAAATGACAACAAATCAAGGGCCAGATTGAGCAATCCTTGGAGCCAAAAAAGCAAAATGATGGCTAGATGACGATTTTGACCCTCTCACACGACATACCAAAAGTTCAGACCCTGCACCTTAGTTTTTTATATAAAGAGGATCACATCTTTTTCATTGTAACTAGCTAGTGTAATGTAATTTAGGAGTAGTGTAAATTTGCATTAAATCTCTTTTACACTATTTGTCTTTTCCATATTGGTCTTTTAAATTTCAAGAACCATTGTAATCTTTTTTTAAGTTAACTGAAAAGTAAGTTTTTTAATGTTTATGCAAAAATCTGCTTTATTTTAATCTTTATGCCTTTAAGCTATTTTGTACAAAAGTCCTTTCTATAAGCTCTCAATAAGCTATAGAACCCTTTATACTACATATAAGCTTATACAATAGTATTTGTGATTTTTATGTGTCATGGAACAAATATGTGGATTTTTAGCATTTTTGGATGATAAGCTAAGCCATGTATGAAGACTTAGGGTTTAGATCACTTATTGACAATAAGCTGAGTCCTTAGACTTTAGGAAATTCTTTTCAGACCTTGTTTGTGGCAAAGGATTCAAGGAAGCTTTCATTTTATTTTTAGCTTATTTTCTCATCAGTCTTAATAAACTTCTTATTCTTTGCTTAGTAGCTTCTATTGTGTTATTATTCAATCTATTAGTATCTTATAATGTCTATAATTTAAAGTAGTAAAGATTAAAGCTTGCTTTAAAATTCATATGTTCTGATAATTTAAGTCAAAACTACTGCTCATTACGATTACTTATTAATAAGTGATTATGTCTCTCCGTTGTTTGCTTATTTGTCTCTTTTAAGCTTAGTAAATAATCTGATTTTTTTTTTTAATTAAAAAGCTTAAAACGTCAGTTTAGTTTAAAATTTAGATTTATAGTTTTTAAATGGGTGTTTTGGAGTCCAAGGATTTCGAATGGGTCAAAATGGGTAAAAACCTGTTTTTGGCATCAAAGTTAAGATTTAGTAAGCTCTTAATTAAGTCTTTAGAATAGTTTTAATAAGCCTAGGATTAGCTTTTGATAAGTTTAGTAGGTGGTTTAATCTTATGTTCAAGTCCTAGTTGGTACATAACATTTTCAAATTGCTTACTAGATTAATATCTAAAGATCTATCTGAATTATGGTTTTTATGTCAAGATGGACTGCATTAGCACCAATTCAAACTTGTTTTTATGGGTCAATAAAAGTTAGGAATGTTTTTTACAAGATTTTATCAAAGAACAGTCATATAGTTTTAGCTTTTAAGGATTGGTAATGCAAATTTATCAGTGGTAGGTCTTAGTCTCATCTTTGATTGAAATTAGATTGTATTTATAGCTTATTTAGCGTAATACAGTACATCTGAAGTTTTTAATAAGTCATAACCAGTTTTGAGTCTTAGTTTTTAAGCTTATAGTCTGTCTTCAAAACCCAAAAAAAGCCAAAAATATAGTAGGGTATGTTGTCATTTTAAGTTGTCTTTTCTAGCTTATTCTCTTGGTCATTTTTCTTAATTTCTTCTTATTTGAGTTCTTTTAGTGTTAGACTTTATATATTTTCAGTTTATAACTTATTATTAATGCTTAATAGTCCTTTAAAATTAGCTTAAAAGTAGTAGTATGAGTCCTTTTTATCTCTTTTTTTGAGTTAACTGTTTTAATGATTTTTCTGCTTATTCAGCTTATTTGCTTTGCTTATTTCCAGTCATATGTGCTTATTAAGTCTAGTATAGGTCAAGTCTTAGCTTATTAGCTTTTGTTGCAGCTTATTTTTCATTTAGCTTGATCTGCATAAAGCTAAAAAGCTTTTAAGTTTATAGCTTAATCTGTCTGTTTCAAGTGCTTATTTTGAGCTTAATATTAAGTTTTGTAAAAAGTGCTTTTATTAAAATTGCTTATTTTCATGATATAAAACTTTTCCAAAAAGTAAATTTCAAAAAATAAAAAAAACTAGGAAAATTGGGAAGTCAATGGTGAGCAAGGCTCGAACCCAAGAACTCCACAACCTCAACCTAGTTCTTACATACACACCTCACAACCAACTGCCCTGGGGTCTTTTTCGTGTATAACCTTACACTATTAATTATTTATAGTAGTTTTACAGATTTGCTCATTTGAACTTATTAGCTTATTTTACCAGCTTATTTGCACTGCTTATTTCCAGTTAATATTTTTCCTAGAATCTACATAAGTCAAAGTATTTTTTAGTATTTTTTCCAGAATTTTAATAATTAGTTTACTATTTTTAACATTTTATTTAGATTAAAAGTGTTTTTAATTCATAATAAATAAAATAAAAGTAAAAAAAATATAATTCTTTTTTTTAAATTTCTTTTATCATTTAGGACCTTTAAAAATTAAATTTGCTTTTGTAGGGTTAAAATTTGATAGTTTAGGTTTTTAAAGCTCGGGTTTAGATCTCGTTATCGTGTTTTCGTGTTTTAACTTTAATTGCTTTCGTTTTAGGCTTGCTTTTATTTGTTTTTGCATTTTAATTGTAGAAATAGAATCCAAATCAAAAATTGAATATTAAAATAGTGATCACGATACTTAACTCGATTCTCAATTCACGCCTCTTCGAGAAACGATCGGGAAGGTTTTTTGGGATTTACTTGGATAAATGTAATTTTCTTTTAAAAAGCCTTACGGAATTCTTACTCACCTCTTGTTTAATTGATTTTAAAAAATCTTGATAATTCTTATTATATATATATATATTATATATTATATATTATATAGTAAAAGGGATTATTTTTAAAAATCAATTTTTGGCGCCGCTGCCGGGGAGGTGTGTGCGATTATCAAGTTTACGTTTGAAGATTAGTGTTTGAAGACCCTTCCCCATGAAGTTATCACTTTCATTTGTGAATATTTTTAACTAATCAAAAATACCAAAAAAAAATTGAAAAAAAATACAAACAAAAACAACCTTTTTGTGTCATTATGAAATAGACTCACCTTTAGATTACAAACTATTAAGAGAGGTATAAGGGTTGATCCGAACAAACTTCGGCCCACAAAAGGAAGAATGGTTTTTTAATAGCTTCGCGCTTTCCCGCTCATCCGCTTCTTTGTACGTTTTCTAAAGTGCTACCGTGCACCTTTGATTTCTCGGTCCCAAAAATATTTTTCATTCATATGTATTTTGCTATAAATAATCTTCTCTATCCTCTTATTCGTTTAATTCTTATCTTCTTTACCCTCTTATTTGTTTAATTATTCGTACATGTTTAGTATATACCCATCCCTCCTATATGAGACGTTTATTCTTGTGAATTTTGTGAAAAATTTGTCTTTATGGTTACGATTGTCCAACCTCAAGTCCTGTTGTCTACTACCTGGGACCGATGTTTCAATCAAAAACTTTGATAATTTCCCACAAAACTTCACCAGTCTTCCACATTAATCTTTGTATGATGTACCCATTGTGGGGGTCCTCATGTGACTTTTCAATGTCAACAATTGATCTTCGATGATCCTTATTGTGAAAACTTCGGGGGACTCATATGAGTTTTCAGTGTCAACCCACATGGAATCAAAATTCTATAGATTCTAATTCTTTCCGGTTTTGACCAATTTCAAACCCCTGCAGTATCCCGTCAGTTTTCAACACTCTGAGGAATGTATCCAATAATTTTTTGTTTAAGCACGTCTTAAGAATTGATATCTATAGTGTAATCAGCTGTTAAAATAGCGATTCAACAACATGAGCGGACCGTCAGAATAAGCACAGATGAGAAGGCCTGAAGCTTTTACTCATATTGGAACCCTACGTTTCTCTTTTTTTTGACGACGATGATGATAGGTTTACTATTCAGTTATAAGGAGAAAAGCAACATCAACCAGAGGATATACAAGAATTGCTTCATAAACTTCTTAAAGATTTGCAAATTATAAGTGAGGAGCTGGCAGAATATATTAATTCTCCGAGTTGGAATTGTCCTGCCTTCTACGACGATGATGATGAGTACACTATTCAATATAGGGAATATTTAGAGAATTCGTCTAATGCAATCACACCCGATTTACCAACCGAGGAACCCGATAACTCTCTAAGTATGGGGGACGAGCATCTTAGCACTATTCCGGAAACGGAATCGGACGAAGTAATAAAGTCTAGTGTTGAGGACCTTGTCCCAATCCCAAGTGAGTCCGAGGGTATTTCCGACGATACGTGTGATGTGCCTTTTTGTGATAATTCTCCTCCTCTTGATGTTTTAAACGATCACTTTGAGATTTTCTCCGATTTTAACGATGATTGTACTTCGAGTGATGACGATTCTTTTGAGGACATCGATTACGTTGAGGCATCACCTCCCGATTCTGAGCTCGTCAGCTTAGAGGAGGTGAAGGACGATATACTTCGTGAGAAATTATTGAATATCAATCTTCTTATTGCTAAGATTGAATCTTTGAATGACAACCCCACTCCTGATTGTGTGCTCAAGTCTCCTTCTCCATTTCCTATCCCCATTGAGGATAGTGACTCTTTCTTTAAGAAGTTTGATACTTCTCTCTCTTATTCGGATAATTCTTTACCCGAATTCGAGACTTTTAGAGATCATACGCAAGAGACGATTAGTGGCAGTACCACTACTCATGCTGATAACTCTCTTCTCGAGTATGATTCGTTTCTCTTTGAGACTGAGCCCGATCAGGGCGAGTTGACTAACGTTGTTATGGAAGATATTTTGGGAGAACCTCGTGTGTCTAATGTGTTTTCCACCCATCCCACCCTTTATCTGGATTTGGACTTCGCTCCTTCTGATGACTCCCTCGAGCCCGATCTTGTAGTTTCTTTTCCTTCCAGAACTAGAAACAAGATTTTTGATCCAGGGATATTCATTGAAGTCCAATCCAAGAGATTTTTATCACCGAATGATTTTTCTATCTCATTCATCTGGGATCCTCTTTCTCTATTTTTTAACACTTTGCTCCCATTTTCCTCCGAAAATGAGGAAAAAGTTTTCAATCCTGTATTCTCTCTTCAATGAGAAAATCTCCTCATACTCTTATCTTCATCGGGAGCTTAATCTTCAAAGATCATTTTTGATTTTTCTAAAAGCCCGATGAAAGATTTCTGGAGAGGACATTACTTTTCCTGTCCTTTGGATGTTCCGTTTCTCCATTTCTATCCTCCTTGACCAGCTTAAGTATAGGGGATCGAGTCAGGCTCAAGACTCGGTTAACAAAAATAAGCGCTTCGTGGGTGGCAACCCATGCTTATCCTAATATAATTATAATAGTAGTAACGAATAAGTTTGTTGTGAGGAGGCTCGCCTCTCTCTTTCTCGAGTTTTGTGGTTTGTGATGTATGTCCAGGATTGCCCCGGATTATGAAGCCTCTCGTGCTTGTGGTTTTTTCCTTCATTCACTCGAGCTTCAATCCTTAGCATGATTATGGGAATCTAATATCCAATCTTATCAACTAACGTTTATCTTTATGCATACTTAATAAACGGCTTTAGATTTACGTAGAGACCCTTCTTAAAACATTAAGGACAATGTTCAATTCTAGTATGGGGAGGATCTATTAATTTGATTGTGCCTGCAGTTGTTGTTTTACGTAATCCTGTTTTTACCACCAAATTACCAAAAAAATGAAAAAATTTAAATTTTTTCAAAAATAAAATAAGTGTTTATCACAATGTTGACTTTCTTGCTGGGTAGAATAAGAATAAATTTTGACTCGACCGAGCGTGTTGAGCTTTAGCTTGTCCTTTAACTTTTAGACTAAGCATTCACAGATCTTTTTATTAAAGATTTTAAATTTGCGAAGAACGAGAAATGATAGACTTAATTATGAGTTAGATGCTAAACAAGGATTAGTTGGAAATCTTAAGAGCTCATAAATGTAATTTGTGGCTTTTTCTCCCATAAGCTTCTAACCGGACTAATAATACGTGCTCTTTTCAAAAATTAAACTTGAATCAACAATTTTTAAAGTATAGTCGATAACAATAATTTATTCTTAGTTTAAACTTATACTTAAATTTTCTAAAAAGAAATTTTCTCTATATCGTGGTATTATATGTAAAAAAAAAGATGAAAAATGATGAAAAATGAAAAATGAGATAATAATAATAATAAAAACTGTGGGCTAATAAAAGTTTACTGTATCTTGCCGGCTTACAACCGATGTTGCAGTTTTCTAAATAAGGCACATAGTAATTATCCGAGACTGATAAAAGTTTGCTGCATCTTGCCGGCTCACAACCGATGTTGCAGCCTTCTAAAAGGTCGAGGATTTCCTTAGTTTAAAGGATGTATAATTATATTAAGTGTAATATATTTGATTTAATAAATATAGGGAAAATCTCTTTTTCTTAAATTTAAATATGCTTTTGAACTAAGACTATTTCGTTTTAAGTTGTGATTTTATGTGTAAACAAGAAATCCAAGGGTTTTGAAACCGAAGGTCCATGAATCTCGATACTAGTCTATGTGGGGTGTCAAAATCCTGGTCACTTAGCCGCAAATTTGGGATGTGCCGAGATGAAAGTCGCTACATGGGATGATCTCGCCTTCAAACTCATTATTCTTGGGTGGAACGTAAAGCATAGAAACTTTGCACAACGTTGATCCATGGTTGAAATTCAAAATAGCACACTCACATAATATATAATAATTGTCGGGAGCGAAAAGTTTCACAAGTTACAAGTATGAATAGTGTTAGCATCTTAACTTATATTTTAACGTGATTCTCGTTTTAAGGCTGGTTTGGGACCAGAAAATCAGGGAACGATGAATTATTCCTTTTTTGGGCATTTTAGGATTAAAGTGCTTCTTGTTCTATGACCTTAAAAGTTCTTTCTCTGGAAGCCCTAGTAGATCCCTAGAACTCTTCTATGAATGAATGATACAAAAAGCAGGGAATGGGCCTCTATTTATAATATTCGACTCAAGTATGGTGTAGTTGAGGGTGTGAACTACGCCGGCGCAGTTTAAGTGGCCAACTATGCCGTAGTTGTGACTATACTTGTATTTTTTGTCAACTCATGGCAACTACGGCGTCGTCCCAATAGGGCAACTACACCGTAGTTTCTTGTAGTCTTGCTTAGGTCTTCGTTTAAACTACGGCGTAGTTAAATGCAGTAATGGTATGTGCTTAATTACACATACCTTTTACCTATTAAAATGAGCTAAAATGACCAATAATGACCAAAAACGAACATAAAATGCCGAATATATGCTTGTTTTAATTTATATACTGTGCAGGTATTGGTTATTCACTAATGGACAAAAACAAAGCCAAAACCGACAAAACCAAGCACATGATTGGAAAAAGCGTCAAAAGTCAAAGTCAACAAGTCAAAAAGTCAAGGTCAATGATTGAAGCCGAGGACATAAGCATCCTATTGGGCCAGCCCGTACCCCACTTAATGGGCCGGATAAGCCCAATATGCTTATTTAATAATCAAAAGCCCAACATCCTATTTAAATCAAATCTGGCCCAAGTTTAATAAAATAAGCCCAACAAAGCCCAAACCACTTAACAACAGTTAGCCCAACTACACCCTTAACCTGTTGCATCGTTAGTCCTTAAGGACTAACATTGGTAGTCGTTAAGGACTAACAATGTTAGCCCATACACCTTTTTAACCTTTGCACCCTACGTCCCTAGCCCTTAACCCCGTTACCCTGTTCACCCAAATCAATTTTTCCCGCCATAATTACTATTCACCATCCCTGTCACTCTCAACCTTATCCCATGAACCGCACAACAAAACCCCACATCACTAAACTCTAAACCATGTTAGCAATCCCCTTATCTCTCATTCGTTGATGAACAAGGACAACAAATCAAGGGCTCAGATTGCAATCCTTGGAGCCAAAGCAAAATGGATGGCTATGATGACGATTTTGACCCTCTCACACGACAAACACAAGTTCAAGACCCTGCACCTTAGTTTTTTTTATAAAGAGGATTCATTTTTTTTCATTGTAACTTATCTAGTGTAATGTAATTTAGGAGTAGTGTAATTTGCATTTAAATCTCTTTTACAGCTTATTTGTCTTTTCATATTGTCTTTTAAATTTCAAGAACCTTGTAATCTTTTTAAGTTAATGAAAAGTTAAGTTTTTATGTTTATGCAAATCTGTCTTTTTTTAATCTTTATGCCTTTAAGCTATTTTTGTTCAAAAGTCCTTTCTATAAGCTCTCATAAGCTTATAGAACCCTTTATACTCATATAAGCTTATACAATAGCTTTTGTGAGTTTTATGTGTCATTGGAATCAAAATGTGGATTTTTAGCTTTTTGGATGATAAGCTAGCCATGGATGAGCTTATGGGTTTGGATTCAGCTTATTGACAATAAGCTGAGTCCCTAGAGCTTTTAGGAATTTCTTTTTAGTCCTTGTTTTGTGCAAAGGATCAAGTAAGCTTTCATTTTCATTTTTAGCTTATTTTCTGCATCAGCTTATTAAACTGCTTATTCTTTGCTTAGTATGCTTCTTATGTGCTTATTCAGTCTATTAGTAGCTTATAATGTCTAGTTTAAAGTTTAGTTATAGCTTGCTTTAAAATTTCATATGTTCTGTTCAATTTAAGTCAAAACTGCTCATTAGCTTATCTTATTAATAAGTGTTTATGTCTTCTCAGTTGTTGCTTATTTGTCTCTTTTATGCTTAGTACTTAATCTGTTTTGAATTTAAAAGCTTAATAAGGTCTGTTTTAGTTTAAAATTTAGATTTTAGTTTTTAAAGGGGTGTTTGGGTCAAGGTTGTCAAATGGGTCAAAATGGGTATAAACCTGTTTTTGGCATTCAAGTCAGATTTAGTAAGCTCTAATTAAGTCTTTAGGATAGTTTTAATAAGCCTAGGATTAGTTTTGATAAGTTTAGTAGGTGGTTTTATCTTATGTTCAAGTCTGTTGGTACAAATAGTTTTCAAATTGCTTATTAGATTAATTTCTTAAAGATCTATTTGAATTGTGGTTTTTATGTTCAACATGGACTGCATTAGCACCAATTCAAACTTGTTTTGGGTCAATAAAAGTTAGGAATGTTTTTTACAAGATTTGATCAAAAGTAGTCATATAGTTTTAGCTTTTTAAGAATTGGTAATGCATATTCATTGTGGTAGGTCTTAGCTTATCTTTGATTAAATTAGATTGTATTTAGCTTATTTTAGTATAAGTACAATCTGTCTTAAGTTTTTAATAAGTCATAACCAGTTTTGAGTCTTAGTTTTCAAGCTTCTAGTCTGTCTTCAAAACCCCAAAAAAAGCCAAAAAATATAGTAGGGTATGCTGTCTTTTCTAGCTTATTCTCTTGGTCATTTTTCTTAATTTCTTCTTATTTGAGTTCTTTTAGATTTAGACTTTATATATTTTCAGTTTATAGCTTATTATTAATGCTTAATAGTCCTTTAAAATTAGCTTAAAAGTAGTAGTATGCGTCCATTTTATCTCTTTTTTTTTTTAGTTATGTTTTAATGATTTTTATGTTATTTAGCTCTATTTTTGCTTAGCTAATTTCCAGTCATATGTGCTTATTAGTATAGTATAGTATGTCAAACTTAATAGCTTATTAGCTTTTGTTGCAGCTTATTTTTCATTTAGCTTGATCTGCATAAAGCTAAAAAGCTTTTAAGTTTATAGCTTAATCTGTCTGTTTCAAGTGCTTATTCTGAGCTTAATATTAAGTTTTGTAAAAAGTGCTTTTATTAAAATTGCTTATTTTCATGATATAAAACTTTCCCAAAAAGTAAATTTCAAAAAAAAAAAAAAACTAGGGAAATTGGGAAGTCAAGGGTGAGCAAGGCTCGAACCCATGACCTCCACAACCTCAACCTAGTCTTTACACACACACACCACACAACCAACTATCCTGGGGTCTTTTTCGAGTATAACATTGCAACATTTAATATTTATCATCTTTTTAGCCTTTTAGCTTTCAACCCCTTTTTAGCTTATTTTTAGCTTATCCCAAAAAGCTGTTGGTCCTGTTTTATTTTTCATAGGATTAGAATTCTTCAAAGTACTTTTCATAATTTTTTTAGAATTTTATAAATTAGTTTACTATTTTTTAATCTTTTTACTATAGACCTAAATCTGTTTTTAATTCATAATACAATTAAATAATGTCAAACAAATTAGATGCCCTTACGCCTATTTTTTCTTATTTTTTAAATTTTCTTTTATCATTTAGGACCTTTAAAAATTAAAATTACTTTTGTAGGGTTTAAATTTGATAGTTTAGGTTTTTAAAGCTCGAGTTTTGATCCTGTTATTGTTTTTCGTGTTTTTGTTTTAATTGCTTTCGTTATTAGCTTGCTTTTACTTGTTTTTTTGCAGAGATATTACTTGTGAAGAAATAGAAGTCAAATCAAAATTTTATTTCATTCAACATACACGCGATCACAAAATTAAATCTCGATTAATTCATGTTCCTCCGCCTCGTCGGGAAACGACTAAGGTTGGCTTTTTTTTTTGGACCTTTTACTTTGGATAAAAGCTAATTTCATTCTTTATAAGCCTTACGGAATTCTTACTCCTCTTCTTAAATTGAGTTTTGTACTTTATATAATACTGATATATATTTATATATTATAATATATATATATATATATATATCTATTATATAGATATTAACTCATATATATATTTATAACTATTTATATATTACTTTAATATTTTATATGCTAACAGAGAACTCTAACATCGGGTTACTTAGCGTTGTTATGTATTAGGACATCATAGCTATGTTTACTTTATTCGCATACAATTCCCGTGTGATTTCCGTTCCAATGTATGCATAATTCCTATAAAACGAAATATTAAAGTGTTTAAGTTTATATTTTTATCAAACTTAATACTTTAATTTTGTAAAATTTTTATATAGGGTTTCCTTTTGATACAAACATGGTTTTGATTATTGATGTTATCACTATATCCAGAGACATTTCTATGTGTAGATGGGTAAATCCGGGTTGTGGCACAGGTTATGAGGAGGTCCACAAACTATTTTCTAGATTCACGGATGTATGTGGGTAGGTGTTTGTTTATATTTCGGTATACTTCCTTTCATTTTTATTGGTAGACTAACTCTTTTTTCTATTATTTTTAGAGATGGGTTTATTTGACTTTATTTCTTCTTTCGACCCATTCAAGGTCAAGGTTGGAGATAGAATGCTTGCTGATGGAGAGGTTACTTTGTTGGAAGAGACTAAGGATACGGTTATTTCGCCTTTCGATGAAGTTATTACCATGGTTGATCATACTATCGTGGATGAGTTGAGGGATGTAGCCGTTGGTAAGGGTGGTAGTAAGAAGAGGGTTGCATTTGACGATGTGGAGCAGGCTGCCAAGAAAGTCAAGGTTGGTCCTTTTGATACCCCCTAAGATGGGAAATAGTACTGCTACTGGGAGTAAGACGGCAAAGAGCCTCAAGAAAATAGTCAACTCTTGGTATTTTACATAAAAATTATGGATCTGGGTCCGCTCTCAACACTACTCTTATTCCGGTTTCTTCTTCCACGACTCTTTCTCCCGTACCTGAATATCAAGACAAGTCTGATTATGTTCATAGGGGGATTCTGATTCTCAGCCTGCTACTACCAACACTCAGAAGTTTACCATCATCTCTTCAGAGGCTACTCAAGCAGAGCCTTTGGCTAATGCTCATTCTTCTTCATTAAAGACGGTTTCTAGTTGAGTTCCCCACTAACCAAAAGGTTGTGGGTTTAAACCTCGCTGGAGGCATGTGTGATATATATATTTACGAGATAGAAAAATTTCTGTTAAAAAAAAAGACTAAGGCTATAACTGTGAATGCTTCTTAAGCCCATGAGGTAGGTTCTTCATTAGCTCATCCAGAAAGTACTTCTCTAATGAATGTGTGGAGTCTAAAGAATCGTTGTAAGCTCAGATTGTTAAGATCTATATCTAGGAAAAATAACAATGAACATGAAAGAATGCATAGCAGAAATAACATAATGAGCAAAGTTATTTTGACAAGGTTTTTCATTCATATTATTCACTATTCGCCCCAATTCTAGATGATTAATTCTAGAACAGTTACTCTAACTAGTAACAGGATCAATGAAACATTAATCTTGAGGCTATAACACTCATTCTAGGCGTTTACAATGAACCACACGCCTAGAACATACACACACCCCTTTAGTCGACTACATTTTTTGTGTACACATAAACTACACGACCTAATGTCTCTTTATATAGTAGAGATCATCTAGGTTTACAAAGGATAATAACAAATATAATTAGGAAACAAATAATATCTTCCTAACTTTTATCTTTATCTTCTATATCTTTTATCTTCTTAATGAGATGTTTTAGAATCTTCAAAATATTCTAATTTTTGAAAAATTCCAGCTTTGCGTTTAAGTCCTTCTTGTTTCATTCTTTTATTTATTTTGTCTCATCAAATCAATAATTCCCAACAGAATGATTTTTATGAGTCTCAAACTATTGATTATGCAGAGGCGAAGAATGTATCTGTTCCGAAGTGGGATATAATGAATGACTTCAGGATGGATGATGCTTGGGTTTGTCGCAACTTTAATGACCATCTTTCTAGTCCAGGTTACTGGGCTACCCTTCAAAATATGTCTAGTCTTGATTTCCTTGATCTGTTTAATGTAAATGCTGCCTGTTAAGCTTGCATAAATTTCGAGCTCCGGCTTCGGTTTAAATATGAGATGGAGTAGCGAGAGAAAAAAGAGAAGAAAATTCTGCAAAAAGAGGAGGAGGTTCAACGGAAATATGATGAGATTGTTGATTTAAGATTGCGTTTGGAGAGGGCTGGGGGTGACTTTGTGGAGGCCATGAGGCTCCGTGGCCTTAAAACCGTGCCTAATGTGAGGATGAAGGAGCTTACAATCCTTGGATCAAGAAATGCTAAACTAAGTGGGAAAATGTCTGGTTTGTAGTGTCTTCTAGATAACTTAAAAGCACAAATTAAAGGTGAAGATGAATGCATAAAGAGTTAATGGAGATGCAAGACGCAAAGGGGAAGCGTTTTGATGAAAGAGCCACTGAGTTGGATGACCGTCTTTCCGCTCTTGATGTCGAGTTTGACATTAAGCTTTTCGCCAATGTTAAAGGCCGTAGCAGTAAAGAAATGGGTTGTTGATCATGGTTTCTGCTTTGCCTTTCTAAAATTTAAAGAGTCCATTGAGTACCAGTCAAAGCTTGAGGCTTGCATTTCCTTAGCTATTGATGAAGAACAATGCCTTGGGTTAGAGGTCGGGGTTGTTCATGGTAAGGCTGGTAGGAATTCAAAAGACATTGAAGCATATTGT
This sequence comes from Tanacetum coccineum, assembly GCA_026074375.1. Classification (NCBI taxonomy): domain Eukaryota; kingdom Viridiplantae; phylum Streptophyta; class Magnoliopsida; order Asterales; family Asteraceae; genus Tanacetum; species Tanacetum coccineum. The sequence goes on from BQNB010118027.1 coordinate 19,960, forward strand.
GCTGAAGCCAAAGATAAATATGAGGCCACAGTTAAAGATTTGGAGAATATTCCTTTCCCCCTCTTAGAGTCACTTGAAGCTTGTAAGGACTCCGCTATGAAGTTTCTTATGTCTTCTTTAACCTTGGAGTGAAGTCACAATGAGGAAGATCCTCTGGTGGAGTTTCGTGTTGTTCAACCTACCAGAGAGTAGCTTACAGTCCCGGGTTACTTTAAGACCTCATACTACAAATCTGTGGGGCCGTGATATTGCATTACATGAGGCCTTAGCTGCTTCCCATGCCCGATGCACTACAAAGAAAAAGAAAGACGCATAGTTGAATATGGTTGTTTTTGAGTCTGCAATAGTTGTGGGCACTTATCAACCTAGTTCTTTGGCTTCAGAAAATGAGGTGCTGGTGGTTATTGGTGTTGCCTCTTTGAGGTTTGCTGCTTTAGAAGCCGAAACCATTGTCCCTGCCATAATTATCGATTCTACCAGCTTAACTTTGGAAGGCTCGGCTCCAATGGTCGTTGTTTCTCAGGAACAACCCTTACCATCACTAACTATCAAATCTTAGATTTGAACCTTGTAGGAGGTGAAGCCTGGAATGATAATGACATGTTTAAAACTTCCATTCTTGATAACACAGAAGGACCCTATCCCTCACCTTTTTGTGTACTCCGTATCGGCTATTGTAGTTGAGCCCGCTTAGACCGCAGTTGCTTCCTACTATGGTCTTTAGCACTTGTAATTTTTGTAACTTGTATCTTACTTTATGCTGTAGCCTGTGGCCGTACGTGATGTAATCGGATTAATATGACTTATCATTTTTGTTATATGCTAATGTCGTGCTTTGCTATTTCGGTGATAGTCTTACTTATATAAGTTTATTTTCGGGTTACTCTTCCCTATACCGGGCTTGCAATCCTCTTATGTACTTGAGTTAATTTTTAGTTTACTCCTCCTTATATTGTTTTAATCGATATAGAGTTAATTATGGGGCCGTACTCATTCCATTATGCAGAAGAAATAATCATTGTGCGTGCCTTACCTATTTCGCGGATGATAGAGAATGAATGCATAATTTTTGGGAAAATATGTGAAGTAGCTATATTTCACATGATTCAT
>BQNB010118029.1:0-21069 GCA_026074375.1 Tanacetum coccineum
CTTGCTTTGTTTGACGATGGGTTGGTTAAACAAAAGAAAAGATCATATCAATACATTAGTATTTAAGAAAATGTATTTTTTTTTAACTTTGCTTGTGCTTGCATTGTTCTAACACACATATAATTATATTCTTTTAATAAACTCATAGTATTTTACAAAAGATGTGTGTTGTATAAAAATGGTTAGGAAAATTATTTATATATACTCATAAAATGTCAAAAACCATGCATACGATACATATCAACAAATAGTTTTTCGCATAAGCAAAATATATAACAATCTTGAAGTAAGAAATTAACTTGTCACTATTCATCAACCTCACATTACAACTAGTCTTAGGATTAATAGAACACACTATGAAAATCTTTATTTGTTTTCTTTTAAAAAGAGTGTTCGTGAGGGTTAAGAAAGATTTCGAATAAATATCGATTCATTATTCAAATTATGATTGATGTTATTATCGAATCAAATTGACAAGTTTTCGAGTATGGACAAGAATTTAGATTCTTATTTGTCTAGCTTTAAGATTATATCAAACTGTAACAAGATATATTATCTTAAACCTACATACTCAATCATACTCGATTGATATGAAAATAACGACATCCTTTTCTAAGACGATAAGAATATGCATTGGATCATAACTCACACTTTGTGTAAATGATGTCATATTGAGTCTACTTGTCCAGTAGTTTTGTTCCAAATATTTGGAAAATATATGCATAACATACACAATGAAGTAGGATCGACGACTTGAATGTTTTGTCCAAAATATTCAAGTAATTTACCTTGCAGTGCAATTGGTAAAGTCGTCATCTACGAAAAGCCAAACATGAGTAAATGCACAACATATGTAACTTTGCTCAAACAATTCAAAAGCATAACTCAAAAATCAAATTATCCTCTCATTAAAATTTTCTCTTACTTTACCAAATAAGCATAATATTTCTTCTTCCCCACATGAGAACCATTTAACCATCTAAGGTTAGAACTAGGAAGAATTGAACATATTCCACAAACCATTATCTTGCTTTCTTTCAATAAGTAATCGTAAGAGGATTTCAAATATGAAGATGATTATTATTCAAACGATAATCAATCTCATCATTCAATCTAATTACAAAATTAGAATATCAACATGAAATCGAGACTAAATATCAATCAAATGACCATAGATATTTTCCCGTGTCTACTTGTTTAACCATCCTCGGTTATTACATGATATCACGAAGTCGATTGCAAGATAAGAAGATTAGTCATCGAATTGCAATTCACACTTGCAATGAAGATGTTTCATTGAGTCTAAAGTGTTCAAATGTTATGTTATTAGCTATGGTCTAATTATACATGCTAAACTTAGCACACTCTAAGTAGGATTGACGACTTATGAATTTCCATCGGGAAACTCATAAGTACTTCAACTTGATAAGCAAGACTTGGATGTCATTTCTGAAAACTCAAACCAAGAACCCTTATAACTTATATAAGTTTTTCTTAATAACCTAATATCAACACCATCTCCCAAATAATAGAAAAATGATCCTTACCCAAATTTGACACCTCCATGGATCTATGGATCCTTTGTCCTAAATTAATCTTCGGTTTACGTAGATCCACCCTATGGCATTAGATTTAAACATCTTTTTCTTGTCAATCTCTTGCTTAAAAGTCTAACATAGATGTAACTAAACTTTAGTTAATCATCATTATTTCTACAAAGAAACAAACACAAGATCTATTGAGGTAAATAACCTTAATTGGATTTCTTTCATAAAAGACATGCAAAGGTGCATTCTTTGAACACTCTCAATATAGAGCATTACACATTGTCACTTTTAAGCATACTCCTAGGTCCTAGATGACTCATTCTTTCTTATAGCTACAACAACTTGCTTGCTCTCTCATTCAACCTTAGAATTCCACACATCTTGATTAGGATTATGTGAACCGAAATTAAAGTACATTAGTTGAGTCATAGTAGGCCTTGTATGAAAAGACAATACAAATTTTATCTTTGCTACACTTCATTAGGCAAATATAGGAATTCTATTTTGTCTAACATGAGAATGACTACTGGAGAATCTATTGCACTAGAAATTCAATTTGACCTAACGGTTAAATTGCTTCCAAGAGTGAAGTTGGGTTCGTGGTATAACCCGTAAAAATGGTCGTGTTTAGCCTGAATTGAGCACCACTAGTGATAGTCTCATATTCATTCTCTAATTTGACTAAATGACTCCTCCTAAATATGCCTAATGATAGTCTACATCGATAAACTTTGTATCTCATTAGGAGTGCACACTAAGCAAGTAGATATTAGGTTTCTTCTTAGTCAATCTAGACTACTTGCATCTCACATATGTGCTTTGATGTTTCATGATGATAACGTGCTCTCATGTAATGCAATTATATGCTTTCATGTTTATCTTAATGCTCAATGTTTATTTGCTTAACTATTGAATGCATGTCTGTTGTAAAAGCGTTTGCCTTTTTCTAGCAATTTAGATAAAATATCTCTTAGTTTATCTAAATAACACATGCTCCTAAGTGCTAAATGCTAACATGTTTTACATGATGATTGCATTTAAAATTATCACGTTTTGTATGCGTCATTTTACATGACTTACGTGTTAATTGTGCACCTACACTATGTTAGTTTAATGTATGACAATTAATATTTAAATGTCATATAGTCTTACACATTAATCTTGTTGATTATTGTGTTGATGCATGCTTATATATATATTCTTACACTATAATATTTTCCTTCGCTTCCGGTTCACTAATCTAAATTTTCAAAAGAGTCACAAAATGGTCTTAAATCTTCTAAAGTCTTCCTTCACACATTTCTTTAATCACCATCTCCCTTTCTTCCAAATAATCCACTCTTTGTCACGGAAAAGTTAGATGTAAATCTAATACCCTTCCTAGTAGGTTTGACAACAGTTAGATACAAATCTAACACTCCTACTAGTAGGTTTGACAACTTAAATATTTCATCCGAAATATTCAAGTATCTTTAACTTGCGATCGCAAACGTTAAAGGTCATATCCAAAAATTCATATTCAGGCCTTTTAACAACATAAGTTAAAACGCTCTCCTTTTCTCTTCGACGAAAACATCCTTTTTTGTTCGACGACAACATTCTTTCTCTTCGACTATACATTCTTTCTCTTCGACAAAAACACTCTTTGTCTTTCGATCAACCTCTTTCGTCTTACTCAACCACGCCTCTTCTGCCATAAAGGAGGTAATTCTTTCACTCCACTATTCCGCTACACCTTTAAAAACAAACCGTATACTCGTCGTGTGATTGTTCTATGGAATATTCGTAATGCCTCGAGAAGAGCTACATAACTCTGTAAGTGTAGTTTATCGTACGTTAACCACCATCTGTCTTGACATTGTCAAGCTCTTCGCCTCCATCTTCGTTGGTTTTCTTTATTATTATTATTATTATTATTATTATTATTATTATTTTTGCGTATGAAACATACCGAAGATACGTCACCATTTCCTTCGAGACAATGTCCAAAAGGAAATATCTCCATTAGAAAAGGTTACGTCTGAAGATAACATCGTCGACATTCTTTCTTTACCCCTCAACTGCGAATCGTTAAATTATATTCATCTAGGTTTAGGAATGATGGAACACATTCCGTAAATCGGTCTCTTCTTTTCTTCTAACTCTCGATTCTAGTCTATGTTCCATTCCGTGTCGTGACAACCTAATTACTTCATCCAAAGTATTTTAAGGATTTTTAATTAGCGAAATGCAAATTAAAATGTCACTACGTTCGAAAAAATTCGTCAACAATCGATATATATGGGACCATCGGCAGCAAACTTGTAATAGCGTTCATTCTTTTCTAAATCCATAACCAAACTCTTCCTCTCTTCTGATACGAACTGACGTCTACTCTACACCCAAACCTATGCCGAATATCTCTCTAAAGATCAATAGGTCATCCTCATATCCCAACGTTCATAAGCATTGTTGTTTATGTTTTCAAGAGTCAAGTGAATTTCATAATGAAATGCGTCTCATTATCAAACACATTCCTTACGATCGATAGACTTACAATCCATCACTTCACAATAAATCCCCTCACATACAAACCTTGGTCCTCACATCTCGCATACATCTTGTCTCAAATAAATAGACGATTCTTCTCACTCCTAAACGTTTCTTCTCTCTTCTAGTAGTCGTTTCACTTCTGATATTCTTTCTACTTCTAAAGTTTATCTCACTTCTATAAGTCTCCTCATCTATAAAGTTCTTCTCTCTTCTAAAACGTTTTTTCTTCTTCTAATAGTCTTGTTTACTATTAGAAAATCTCTATATCCCTTGACAACTTAATTATTTCATCTGAAATATTTAAGTAATTTACGAAATGCAAATGTCACTCCTTCATAAAACTTTCCACTTTCTAGAAAGTGAAGAACATAAACACGATATTCAATCTTCAAGTGTTTTGGTAGCCAATTGTTGAGTCATCACATTATTATTCACATGAAAGAACTACCACGTCATTTCACATCCCACTTTGTTCCTCAACATTGTTAACCAACAAAACACCAAACAAACCTTTAAATTCTCAATCATCCACCTTTGTCTCGATAGGATCATATGCACATCAATTGTTAGTTCAAATGATACTTATCAATCTTTTCTATCAACCTCTCGTCAACATGTTCTTTCTTTAGTATCGCTCATCCTTTCCCACTTTTCGGCTTTATGGAATTATTTTCATTCACTTCCAAGAGCACATCATCTCCATCCTCGTCTTATTTTTATTTTTATTCTTTTAAAGTATATATATATATATATATATATATATATATATTTTATTCTATGTAGATATATATATATTATATATATATTATATTATATTATATATATATATATGACATATTTTGCCAAGATATTAAGTGTCATTCGTCTACTTTTAAAAGGTCATTCTCATACTATTTTTGTGTCAATCAATAAACAAATCCCATTCTCGTTTATTAAAAGTCGTTCTAATCTTTCTCCGTAAACACACGTCTCGATTCTTTTTATTTCATCATTTAGGTTGCTTTTAAAAATAATGATTACTTGTGTCTAGTTTCTACTTCTCTTTCAAAGTGTCATACTTTAGAATAATAAAACCTAGAAGTGCATGTCTATGTTTTTCCCCTGTAATGTTTGATATATGTATATGTTGCACTGTGTCTAATAAACTTTGTTTTGTAGCACAACATATCTTGATTCCTGGTTCCCCTAAACAAGGGGGAGTATACAGCGAAGGGGGAGCACTTGCAAGCGTTCTAATCCCTTAAATTACATCAAACTTCTTGAGCATCAATGGTAATTTATTTGATCCATGGATCTATTAGATCAATATACAAGGAGTGTAATTATCATGGGGATGCAATAAGCAAGGGGGAGCTAGGATATATGTGGGTAAATAGCATGGAGTTGGTTAAACCATGATGATAGAAGACTTCACTAGAATGATGCAAGCTCACCTTTATAATAAGATAGATTGGGGATTGTAAAATACGATGAAGGGCTCATCCATACTCCAAATACTTTACCTCATCTGCTTTAAAATCACCTTCAACCTTCAGGTTTCGTCTAATACTTTCTACTTATATACTTGAAGTACTTACAATTCTATCATGCCTTCTTCTCATCTATCATGACCTCTCCTAAATTATCAAAGAAACACAAAACCACCTCAACCTTATTTCTCATGTTTCTTCTCATTCCTTTAACCTATATACTTGGAGCACCTACCTTTTCCTCATTCCTTAACATATACACTCAAACCACCTCCCTTATTCTCATTCTCAACCTATATTATCCTGAGAGCAATTACTTTATTTTATGTCTTCCTCTCATTTTTATAACCTATCTCAATATCTAGAAACACAAATACATTCTCAAACCCCCTTATTTATATGTCTTTTTACTCGTATCTTCAATCTATATACCACGGAGCACCACCTTCTTTTCATTCTTTCTCATCTACATATACTAGGAGCACTACCGTATTCTAATTCCTCTAACATATTTCCTTATCACACGTCATTCTTCTCATACTAGCCAACCGATATGCACATCCATTATCCTACATTGTACCTTTTTGCTTCGGACATAAAGGGGAGCAGAGAGTGTATCATATACTTTTAAACTTTATTTGTTCTATTGATTACTTATTTTTGTCATCATCATACAAGGGGAGATGGTTAGTGCAATTTTTATGATATTTAATCTATACGCTTCTCTTATTTTTTGCGTGACTGACAAACATGTGACTTGCTAATACATAGTAAAGTGGGAAAGTTACCTCGTAATCAAAATCATCATTGAATAATGCATCTACATTTCTCAACGGTCTCAAGTCACATCAACACGACATTTGTTTGGAAGATACTTGTTTACACAAAGCATAATGTATAATACATCAACATCTCTGACGTCTCAAGTATGCATCATGACGGACATCGGTTTACACACCGAGTAAATCAATAAGGTTATATTCAAACAAGCATTAAACTTGTAGGACAAAGAAATAAGTTTTTGTCTTAAACTTTATATTTTTATAAATGTAACAAAATAATTTTTTCAAAAATTAATTAGACAAATTATTTTTTTAATTGTAAAGAAATGTTTTATGTGGTAATTATTTCAAAATTCAAAATCTGGTTCTTTTCCTCTCAAAACATGTTAAACTTTCAACAGACAAGTTTGTCACCACAAAATGTCAAAAACAAGAGCGTAATGTAGGGACGTGTTTTTAACTTATTAGGGCTGACGGCCCCCATAAATAATTTAAAAAATTTTTTTTTTTTCGGGGGCCCCCTAATATATTCTGGTGCCATTTCTTGACAGGCTGTTTTTCAGCTCCTATAAATAGTAGGTCACCTCCAACTATTTTCATAACCCTTTTGCATGATTTTCTTTTAGTTCTTTTCTCTCTAGATCTTACTAAATCTCTCTAAATCTTTGATCATTCAACTTGGTTAATCTTGTTAATGTGAATCAATCTTCTATCCTTTCTCCTTTCCTTCAGTGCAAGAGAAGAACTTTCGTAATCGTCATATACAAGTTTGTAGATCAAATTAGTTTATTTGTAACATTTGTTACCTATATAGATCGAGTCCATGTCATTTAATTTTCAGTAGTGTGTAGATCCTCAAGTGCAAGAGAAGAACTTCGGTCATCTTCAAGATCCGAAGTTATGTAGTCTAGTTAGTCCATTTGTAACATTTGTTACATATAGATCGAGTCCATGTCTTCCAATCTTTAGTAGTGTGTAGATCCAAATGATGTATATATTTGGATGGGTTGATTGTGGGTTGGTTAGTATTTTAGGCCTTAAAATACATTGGTGAAGTGGTAGATTAGTTCTAGCTAAGATTAGGACTCGACATCTAGCTTAGTGTCGGAAAATAATGTAAGCAATGTATAAGGTTTTCTTCGCCGAAAGGGAGCTTGTTGATTAGTGAAGTAACTATCGAGTTGGATACTCAATGAGTAGAGTAGGGCGAAGAGGAGCTTCGTGACCGAACCACTATAAATCATCGTGTCGGTTAGCATTTTCTTTTACCTTCTCTTTACTTATGTCTTTACATTTATCGCTTTACTTTTACACTTGCATTGTGCTTATGATTGTGTGCATTGTTGTGTGTGTTGTGTTAGACATGGTTGTGTAGCTCTTTGTAGTAAACATTGTGAATGTGGATATATTGGTAAAATATGCGCTAGTTATTTTAAATCCATTATCGACACTTCTCATATTGCGTCAATCTTGATTGGTGATTTAATACAAATGATCTAGTCCGAAAACCTCTTCTGGAGGTGGTCCTTTTAAATAGGGCGGCCCCCTGATGTACCAGGCGGCCACCATATATTTATGGGAGCGCCGGCAGAGAGTCATGTAATAATTGATATAAAAAAATTAATGTTTTTAGAAGGAAACGTATTCACCCCCCCCCCCCCTCTACGGTTTCCACAATCTGCTAAAACATCATATTCTAAGCAAGAAAGTACGTTTATGATTCCTCTAAAATATGCGGAGCAAGTAACATGAATATAGAACCTAACTCATGTCATAATTGGCAAAGCCAACTAGCCAAAACTTAAGTGACTCGCAACTTATTGGAACTAAATATCCCTTAGCTTCAAAGGTATAATCCTCACATATAATTGAAATGTATCAGCTTATTTCTAATTTCCCAGATGAATTCTTTTCCACTTAATGAGTCAGCATAAACCATTCAAACATCTAATTTTTTCCTTAAGAAAGTATTTAGACCTTTTAGAGCTAGCGGAGGAATAGAGATAGCCAATGGGCTTATGGCAAAATTCAAAAACTTGCATACATTTTGGTCTTTTAACATTGTTTTCACAACACTTACCTAAAGTCTATGCTAAAACATCATATTCCAAGCAGAAATGTACGTCTACGATTCCTCTAAAATATGCGGTGCAAATGTAGATTGCATGCATTTTAATGTTACATAAGTATTAATTCCAAACACCCATTCAGCTTGAAGTGGCCTACATCAGTGTTAATTTCAAACACCCATTAAGTTCAAGAGTATCAGAATGTTAACTACTGCAACATTCAGTTTGTTACTGCAATCAATCAAATTAAACCTTAAACAAACAACATTACCTAATATAAGGGACTCAAAAGGAGAACACCCCAAGCTCCATTGTTTCGCAGCCCGGCTATGATCTGTTCGAGCATCAGATTGGCACGACCCTCCTCGACAACTTACACCGATGATATAAGAAAAGCATTTCTCGATACCATTGACCTGTCTACCCGATTCTTTTTGTAAATCTTTCATTTATTTTACAAATCTAGATCTTATTAGATACCACTGGTGTAGACCCATTCCTTAGTAAACTGGCCAAAACCGCTACAAATAAAAGTTTCTATTTTTAACCTTTTTAAATTACATCGATTCTATGTATATTTTCTACTTTTATACAGAATATACGCCAGGGTCCTATATTAATTGTAATATGCTTATATTTATGTTTTTTAGTCACACATGTTCAGTATACTTGTAGTCCGTTATTCTTTCACATTACTTAAAATACCACTAATGTTATTCCAACTATAAGCTAAATACTCTTGCAATGTATGTTGCAGTTGATTTTTTCATGGAATCCTCTACAGCTCGCTTGAAATAATTAACGAAGTGTCTGAAATTCCTAATTTAAAGCAATTTAGAGGGTGTTTGAAATTACTTTCTGGGAGCTATAGTCTGGATAAACAATGTCTGTTATTATGTGTTTTAAAAAAATAGTATGCAATAAAAAGCTAAATGCAAACACAAATACCTTCCTATGAAATCACTGATATCAGAAGGTATGCATTAGAAGGCTCCTGTTGCTTTAACCATTTGTGTTGCATTTTGCTGTATCATTTGCAGGTACTCATTAATGCGCACCAGCCACCGTGTAACCTTTGCCCTTTTTGTGTTCTGAATATTTCATTTATAGTCCTTTGACTATTTGATTTTTGTCAGTTTATTCAGATTTTGTACCGTGTTGCCGATGGTGATTTTGTTGAGAATTGTGGTTATTTATGGTTTATTGTGATTAATAATCCCTTTTGGAAGGTATTATTGTGTTTTTTGTATTTCGGGTGGTTTGACTCGTGAATTTTGAGAAATGACGAAAAAACGAGTCTGACACGTCCGTTAATGTCCAAATGAGTTTTGAAGCGTTTAAAGTGTAAATATGTCGTGTAAATACTCAAGGTTAATGAAAAAGTATTTTTAAGGTGAATAAAAATGCTAATTAACTTTGGGGTAAATTTTATTGTTGAGTTTTACGAGTATTTAAGTGATTCCAACACGAAAAGAAAGACCCGAGACCCCTTGGATCCTATGGCCGGTCAATGAAGTCAATGGAAGACAACATGGCTTAATTCTAGCTAACATGTCTAAAAATTGCACATAAGATGCTTTCCACTAGAAACATTTCATCATAATCCTTTTTCATTTAAAAAAATAAAACACAAACAAGTGTGTGTGTGCTTATTTCGTCCGCCACCTAAACCACCACAACCACCATATATTTTCCAACTTTGATCGAGAACGTGATATTCCGGGTTGATACGGGTATTTGTGTATTCATTTAAATAACGTTTGGGTTGTCCGGTTCGTGTCGAAATCTACATTTTTGAAGATTTTCTTGTAAGTATTCAAATTTAAATTTCGTTTGTCCTTTTGGATTTATCTTGATGCATAGATGTTAGTTGTACAAGTTGATCGTCGTGAAAAATCTATTTTTAAAAACGAAACGAATAAAAGGGGTGTGTTTGGTTTGTCGGATAAAAAAAAGAAAGAATAGGGTTTTTGTAGTTTTGATGTTATGATCGTGATGGTTGAATAACATATATTGCTAGATAGCTTATTTTTTTATAGTAGCTTATATAGCTTATTCGGGCTTATTTTAAGCTATTTCTTGGCTTATTTTATGCTTAAATGCCACATCACCTTTCCAAAATTACTAGGAAAGTGATTTTCACTAAAAGACGAAAAATATAATTTTTCTTGAAACTTCTCAAATATGTTTATTATGAGTAAACCTTTCATTTTCAACTCTAATATGATTATTTTCACGGTGACTAAGGTTACCGAATGGACTTACCGAGATATATTTATCATTATTAATTATAAATATTTACGTATATTACTTATCAATTTCTCTAAATAGTATAAGTATGTATTATTGAGTAATGGGATTGATATGATTGTTGGGATATGTCGTCAACCATCACACCACTAAATTGTTATGAGTAATTGTACAACGCGTCTAAACTCTATGCATCAAACGTGAAGATTGTTTTGGAAATGGATGATTAAATTGGGACATTAACTGGACTAGGTCGTGTGCGGGCGTCGTTGCATTTGCTTGTGTGATTGAGATTTGGTTGCTAAAGACTTGCTTGAGGTGAGTTCTCGTAGCCCCATTTTTACTGTCTTTTCCGTTGGGGGAAAATGATACTCAAATGTGTTTTGAAATGTTTTGAATTGATCTGTGCGAAATGTGGTTTTGTTTTTGGGACAAGATATGTGCTTATGACTGCTATGTGAATATTATGTGTTGCATGATTGTTTGGATCAGATGGGTACGCCTACCCAGTATTTGTGTGATTATTGGAGCGGATGGGTACGCCTACCCTAGTTTGTGTGTGGTCCTGCCCTAATTTTAGTGCTCCAGCTGGTAGGCCCTTTAGGTGCGTAAGTGACATATGGTGATTGACTAGCGGGGATGCTATGTCAGGGATTGTTTGCATATATTCACTGTCATATAGCACTATTGTCCACTGTTTGAAATATTGGCACAACTTTTGGGTTTAAGGTCAAACCTACGAGCTCACCAACATTATTGTTGACGTTTTCGAGTATCATTTTCAGGTGAAGTGAAAGAGGAATAGTTTGGTGATGTGTGATAGCAGGCTTAGAAGTATCCCGTGTGGATTTTCATGTGAAGTCTTGCTTGTTTATTTTATTCGGCTTTAGTATTTGGAAATTTTGGTTTAAGTTTGGATTTGGACCCCTGTGAGGGCTTTTGGATAATTGTAAGAGATTGTGGATTTTGATAGTGATTTGGGACATCACTCGAGGTTGTTCGAGGTTGATGGTCTTCGTAACACTTGAAGTTTATGCATTGTAGTTTTCTCTATTTTGTATCTTGTGTTATGATTGATCATTATGTTGCATTCCTGAGTTTCCGCCATTGTCGGGGTGTGACAGATTGGTATCAGAGCCAAGGTTATAGAGAACTAGGTGGATTGGCCTAGACTATAACCTAAGATCTGTCGTTTAGTTGCGTATAGGATCTATGTGCGCGGTGTTCCGCTTTTGTTTGCTTTCGCGTGTTCGCGGTTTGGTGCTTTAGTTATGTCAGTCATTGAAATGTGTGAGCTCAATATTGAGTATGACTGGGAAAGGATGCGAATATAAGTACGGTGGCCAACGTAGTTATAAGCGTATCACAACTCACTCATACTTAGTAATGTCGTTCACACAAATCGATGTTGACACCGTAAGGTGTGTTATGTGTATATCTGTATATATAGTAAGATATTCTATATATATGCGAGTCTTCCTGCCTACCTAACGTTGCCTATGTTCTCCCTCGTATAGATAATGCCGCCAAGGATGAGGACCCGAAGTGCTGGCCGGCCTGCTGCCGAATCACTAGGAGAGGATTTAGGGGAGGTAATTATGAGTGTGTTAACGAATTAAATGGTTAAGGGAATGACCAGGGGGAGCTAATAGGAATGTAGAGGGAGTCAATGGGGGTGTAGGATAAGCACCCGACTTCTCGACGATCATTGCCTAACAATTGCAAAACCTCTTACCCGCCATACTAGCTCAGGATGGTAACCAAGGAAATGTTGGAAATCAAAGTGGTAATGTGGTCAATGAGAACGTTCAGGAGAACGTTGGGAATGTGATAGTAAATGGTAACCGGGTAGGTTGTTCATATAAGGAGTTCTTAGCTTGTAACCCTAAGGAATATTATGGTAAAGGAGGTGCTGTAGTTCTTACTTGATGGATTAAGAAAATAGAGTCTGTGCAAGATATGAGTGGTTGTAGTGTTGACCAAAAAGTGAAATACACTGCTGGTTCATTTGTGGGTAAGGCTTTAACGTGGTGGAACTCTCAAATCCGCACGCTAAGCCGGGAAGTTATTGTTAGTATGTCATGGAATGACTTTAAGTTTATGATAATAGAAGAGTTTTGTCCTAGTCATGAAATGCAAAAGTTGAAAACTGAGTTGTGGAATCACGCCATGGTCGAGGTGGCCATGCTGCGTATACTAATAGGTTTCATGAGCTGGCTAGGTTAGTTCCAAATTTGGTAACTCTAGAGAGTAGGATGATTGAGAGGTATGTGTATGGCCTTGCTCCACAAATCCGTAGGATGGTGGCAGCAACAGAGCCAAAGACTATACAGAAGGTTGTGCAGATTTTTGGTGCACTGACCGACGAGGCTGTGAGAAATGGATCAATTAAGAAGGTTAAAAAAAGAGGAAATGTGGGGGAACCTAGCAAGGATAAGAATGGTAGGGATGATAATAACAAGACTAGGACTAGGAATGCTTTTTCTACTACCGCAAACCTTGTAAGAAGAGAGAATACAAGTACTTGGCCCAAATGTACCACCTGCAGCTCCTACCATGCACCCGGAGGGCCTTGTCGCACATGCTTCAACTGTAACCGCCCGGGTCATTTAGAAAAGGATTGTAGAGGCGTGCCGAGGAATGTGAATCCTGTCAATGCTAGAAACCCAACTGTTAGGGCATGTTATGAGTGTGGTAGTACCGACCATGTCAGGTCAGCTTGTCTTAGATTGAATAAGGCACAAGGACCGAAAGAAAATTGTCCAAACTAAGTTGATGCTAATAACTAGGGCCAGGGTCGTGGAAACCAAGGGAACCAGGATAGGGGTAGGGCATTCGAGTTGATGCTAAGTTGAATTTTATGGAAGAGCCTGTGGAAATTTTGGAAAGAGAGTTTAAGAAGCTGAAGCGTAGTAGGATTGCCATCGTCAAGGTTCGGTGGAATTCGAAACGTGGCCCTGAATTCACCTGGGAACGTGAAGATCAGATGAAATTGAAGTACCCGCATTTGTTTAGTGATGTTAGTAGTTGAATTTCGGGGACGAAATTCTTTTAAAGGGGTAGAATGTAACCTTTGCCCTTTTTGTGTTCTGAATATTTTATTTATAGTCTTTTTACTATTTGACTTTGGTCATTTTATTTAAATTTTGTACCGTGTTGACGGTGGTGATTTTATTGAGAATTATGGCGATTTATAGTTTATTGTGATTAATAATCCCTTTTGGAAGGTATTATTGTGTTATTTGTATTCCGGGTGGTTTGACCCATGAATTTTGAGAAATGCCAAAAAACGAGTCTGACACGTCCGTTAATGTCCAAATGAGTTTTGAAAGGTTTAAAGTGTAAATATGTCGTGTAAATACTTTCGGTTAATGGAAAAGTATTTTTAAGGTGAATAAAAATGCTAATTAACTTTGGGGTAAATTCTACGGTTGAGTTTTACGAGTATTTAAGTGATTCCGACACGAAAAGAAAGACCCGAGACCCCTTGAATCCCATGGCCGGTCAATGAAGTCAATGGGAGACAACATGGCTTAATTCTAGCTAACATGTCTAAAAATTGTACATAAGATGCTTGGTATGTGCTTAATTACACATACCATTTTCCATTCTAAACGGACTTAAACGACTAAAAACGTACCAAAAATACATTCAAAATCAAAAAAAATACTCCTCTCATTCTACCTACTTGTGTTCGGCCGCACCTACAACATCACACACTCTTACGTAATTTTAATTTATCTAAGTTGTATCAAGTTCACATTGATCGACAATAAATATTTGGGGTTAGATTTTAAGTGTTTTGGTTATTCATTTAAACAACGTTTGCGTTGTCCGGTTCGCCGCTGTCGAAATCCTACAAATTTGAAGATTTTCTTGTAAGTTTTCATAATGTTTAAATTTCGTCGAGCGGTCCTTCGTTGGGTTTAATATTTGTGCATAGATGTAAGGTTGTACAGTTGATCCGTTGTGAAAAATTTATTTTGAAGCGACGAATAGAAAAAAATGGGGTGGTTTGGTTCGTTGTAAATAGAAAAGGAAGTTGTGGGTTTCTTGAACAGTTTTGACTGTCGTTGGTCGTGATGAGTTGTATAATTATGATGTTTATAATGCGAGTTTTTTCGTAGTAGCTTGTACGGCTTATTCGGGGCTTATTTTAAAGTTAATTTCTTATGTTATTTGGGCTTTAGGCCTCAAATGGATTCCCCAATATCAATAGGAAAGTGGATTTCGTGATTAATTTTTTAGTCTATGGCGTAATGTTGTAGACTATTTTTGAGGCTTATGGTAGTAACCAATCTCGATGGCTCGTAGCTTAATAGTTTATTTTTAAAGCTTAATTACGGCGCATTTTGGAGTTTATGGACTACGGCCCAATAGTCTATTTAGACCCCTTCGCGGTTAATGGGAGGGCTTATTGTGGTCCGGATATTTCTACATATAAGTATAATTTAACTTTATATGTAAATGGACCTTGATTTTGGACTTAAATAGTATTTTGAACTTATATATGTCCTAATGCACCTTTGTGCCCCAATAAGCGATATGTAGTAGTTATGAGAATTTTAATGACTTTTGAAAGTGAAAATATATTTACAAAGTGATATTGAACGATATTATGGGGAAAACGTGTTGGTAAGCGTTAACGATTGAGATTCTGGAATTTTGTCAAAAAGTGTCGAATTTGTGAAAAATGTTAAAAATAAGGTTTTAAAACCTTGGAAATCGTTGTATATAAACGTACGGTCATGTCTGAAATTTCGTAAATAGTTTTACTTAGAAAATTCTTAAAATCATGATTTTTTTGATTTAAATATAAAATATATTTATTTTTTTTTTTTATTTATTTTATTTATTTAATAAATTTACTAAAATCAAAAAAAATTAATTTTTCTCGAAAACTTTCTCTAATGTGTTTATTTTGTGTAAACTCGTTTCATTTTCAACGTATTTAATGATTATTTTGAAGTTGACTAGTGTACCGAATGGACTTCTGTCGATGATATAATTTATAATTAATAATTATAAATATATATTATAATTATTATCTAATGTTAGCTAAATAATATAAGTATGTATTATAGCGAGGAAATGAGATTGATATGATTGGGGAGTTAAGTCGTCAACCATCACACCACTAAACTGTTTTGGGTAATTGTACAACGCGTCTAAAACTCTATGCATCAAACGTGAAGATTGTTTTGGAATTGGATGATTAATTTGGGACATCTAATGGACTGGTGTGTGGGGCCGTCGTGCATTTGCTTGTGTGATTGAGATTTGGTTGCTAAAGACTTGCTTGAGGTGAGTTCTCGTAGCCCCACTTTTTACTGATTTTTCCGTTGGGGGAAAATGATAATCAAATGTGTTTTGAAATGTTTTGAATTGATCTGTGCGAAATGTGGTTTTGTTTTTGGGACAAGTTATGTGCTTATGATTGCCTATGGAATATTATGTGTGCTTGATTGTTTTGGATCGGATGGGTACGGCCTACCAAGTGTTTGTGAGGATTATTGGATCAGACTGGGTACGCTATACCCAGTATTTGTATGATTTGAGAGCGGGCGGGGTACGCCTACCCAAGGTTTGTTGCTGTGTGGTTCCTGTCATAATTTTAGTGCTAAGCTGGTAGGCCTTTAGGTGCGTAATTGACATATGGTTATTGATTTAGCGTTGATGTTAGGTTGTTTGCTATTTCACTGTCATTATAGCACTATTGTCACTCGTCTGAAAATATTGGCACAGTTTTTGGGTTTAAGGTCAATCATGCAGACTCAACAACATTATTTTTAACGTTTTCGAGTATCATTTTCAGGTGAAGTGAAAGAAGAGTAGTTTGGTGATTGATAGCAGACTTAGAAGTATCCCGTGTGGAATTTTGTTTGAAGTCTTGCTTGCTTGTTGTTTGATTTTAGTTTTAGATGTTTTGGAATAAGTTTGGATTATGGTCCCATGTGTGGGCATTTGAATAATTGTAAGAGATTGTGGATTTTAGTTGCGATTTGGGACATCACTTGAGTTTGTTCAAGGTTGATGGTCTTCATATCACTTGGAGTTTATGCAATGTAGTTTTCTTTATTTTGTATCTTGTGTTATGATTGATCATTATGTTGCATTCCTAAGTTTCCGCCATTGTTGGGGTGTGACAACGTCTTTCTTATCTGTTTCTTTTAGTCGTGCATCTCAGAGATTTTTTATAATTCTAAATTTCACTGACTAGAATGGCTTTATGTATATTCATGGATGCAACAATCTCAACTCTTTACTGAAATTTTATACAAGGCATATAATGCTTGATCATGTGCATCTTTAACTATGACTTGGCAGTGCTTATCCAAACAATGCTTTTGCTAGGAATTAGTATTGGATTGGCCTTCTATGTTATTTTTGTTAATTGGTTAGTTAGTCTTGTTGCGTAATGTCTACACTCCTATATGCATAGAGGAATACCTCACACAACTAACAAAACAAATGGTAAATTTATTAGACTGTGACCAAAAATTAATAAGCTTTAATATGCATAGGTAAGTTTACTTGATCATGTTGATTACGAAAAAAATTTAGACTACTGGCAACTTAATGAATGGAATAGTTTTTCCCTCTTAGGTGGCACAGAGTTAAAGACATTTCGAACACCCTAATGTGACACATCTTCCTTCAAGATAATAATAGTAGGTCTGTTAATTACAAAAAGGACACTTAATGTTGGGTTTTAACAACTATTGGCCAATTAAATCACGAGTACGCAGCGAAAAAGATAAACACATATAGAATAAGTAATTAACAAAGAGATCAAGAAGCGTGTACCTTTTAGCAATTAACGAATCACCTTATTGAATATACGCGTGTGTATAATAATAAATACCATGCTAAAACCACCCAAGATCTAAAGGTAGATCTCTCTACTTCAACACACATAATGCGTTCGTAGCAAACAATTGTCACACCCCCAGACGGGGCCTGGACGGAATACGTGTCGTGGGACCGTGCAATATCATACTTCGAACACATAGGCTCAACGAGAACGAACCACTAATCGGACGTTTTGGACACAATCACTAAACTCGTTGCTCTTGTTTTATAAACGTATAAATAAAGTTTTACATTTTTTGAAAAGAAATTATACATCTTGCGGAAGCCTAAAACTTATTAATTTTAAAAAGTCCAACGAGTATGAAGATAATAAAGTACTTGAAAGTGGTATTTCATATTGCACGTAGTCCTCCATATCGCATCATGAATCAATCCAGCGGGGGGATAGGAACGATGAGGTAAAACATGTTTACAAACGTCAACTCTCTAATGTTGATTGAATTCATAGGGTTTAGTTTAATACATAGAGTTGACCACAAGATTTCAAAACGTCTTTATGCGACTACTATAACAGACGACAGCCACCTTACATAAAAAGTACTTTACTGTTACGCTATAGCTCATGACACTGAAGCATAAATAATCCAACATGGACATGTTACATTCCTGAACGCATGCTAATTCCTGCCCATTAATACCGGCTTGTGGTCATCCAAACCAAAGCACCACCATAGTGCACATCTTCGACTTGACGTTCGCATCCGTTTTCTCTCGTTAGTAGAACAAACCGCGAGATCCGGGATAATTAGCCCAATATAGTTCTATTTACTCTACTCCGGCAGCTCACTCAACACTGGTCTCCGGTCGCCCGAACTAACACGTTCATGATAATTTCGGGCATCAGTAGTAGGTTTGTAAGCAACTTAGGCTACATAATAATGTAAATACTCGCCAGTAAAGAACTTGTGTCCAATTAAAAGCAAACAAATGTTTCTCACCCCATAGGTATAATGCATTCGCGTAATTCAGGTAATAAAATGTGGGGCTATTGAAAAACTCACCTTGATGTTGCGAGCAACTAGAGAAATTGCAATAATAAGCACAGCACAACGGAGAACTCAGAATGGCTCCGACCAGAATGATGCAGTTTACCTCGCAACGGCATAAATACCATAGTTTAGGATGGATGAATTTTCGGTTTTTCGATGGATCAGCGCGACCACGTTGATAGGGATTATGGATTTCGGAGTTGGATGTCGTCTTGGTGGTTCGGTTAAAATAAAATAAATCGAAAAAAACAAACGCAAAGTTGTAAATATATCCGTTTATATATTAATTTGAAAATATGAATATTTATATAATTTTCATTATGGGACCATTACATAATAAAGAACAAATCAACCAAAAAGAAAGTCGCCAATATACTATACTTAAAGTAGTTATATACGAAAACGTGGATAAAATAATGCGTAATAATATCAATTCGACACTTTCTTAAAGTCATCATATCGTAAATTAATAAAATAGTTTTTGTGGTAAAGCTAAATACACGTTTTAAAGTTTATGAATTAGATAATTGGACCGTTTTTACAGTTTTTACAAACTTATTATTTATCATTAGAATTATTAAAATAACTATCCTTCACTATATTAGTGTTCCTTTTGCGCGATTTTTCTTAACTCTAAACTAGTTGTTTTGTTTATTATCTTAAAAGTTAGTTTTTCGTTTATCTTTACCGATATATGTAAAATCACAATTTAATAATCTTAAAAACTATATAACTTTGTCATTTTATCGGGTTTCTAAAATAGTATAAACTTTAATGAAAATTTACTAAGTATAAAGATTTTTAGAATTTTCGGCATGACTTTGCCGTTTGTATGACGTTTCCATTTTTACCAAAACCATCGTTTTTCCCATTTAACCAATATAGATGTTGCATTATATTCCGTGTGTTTCAATATGTATCTAAATTAGATCAATAAATAGCAAAATAAATAAATAAAACCAAACACACCCTTATTAGCTATTAACCAAACAACCAAACGCACCCTTAAGTGCTATACAACGCCAAACCAAACACGCCCTTACGGCTGTTAAACCCATATCTAAATGCCCCTTAATGGCAGTTTTTAAATCCATATCCAAACACCCCTTTATGGCCATAAAACGCAGAAACAAACACACCCTTATTGCATATAAAACGCATATCCAAACGCCCCTTTTGGTGGGTTTTATCAAGACCAAACGCACCCTTGATGGTGCATATAAACACCAACCGCACCCCTGTCATGGTGACAGCGGGGACGACGGTGGAGAGGAGATGATGATGGTGAGGAGGCTGCGGCGGTGGTGGTGTACGGAGGTGGTGAGGGTGGCGAGGCAGTGGAGGTGAGGGTGGTGGTGAGGAGAGTGGTGGCATGGAGATGGAGAGTGGGTGGCGGCAATGAAGGAGATGCGACAGTGGGGATGGTGGCGGCTGGTGGCGTGGTGACAGCAGCAAGGTGTTGGCGCGGCTGGGATGTTGGTGGTGGTCACGGAGACGGTGATGAGGTGATGTTGATGATATGAAGATGATGATGAAGATGGGTTGGTGTCGTGGGGATGGTGGTGATGGCGATGGTGGCAGCCATGGTGGTGGCAGTGGCGTGAGTGGGTGGTGGTCGACGACGGCGCGTGGAGGCGCGTGGTTGAGGAGCGTGGTTTGGGGGATCGTAAATAGATCGGGCGATAGAGGAACCTTTTTGGATTTCGGCCGAAAAGTTCGCCGAAAAAAGTTTTTCCGGCGGCTCAACTGGTGGCCGCCATGGTGGCCGGCGGTGGGTGGCCGGATATTGAGAGAGAGAGTGAGGAAGATGAGTGTGTGTGTATGTATGAAAATGGAAATGATATAAAATATATATATATATATATATATATATATATATATATAATAAAAGTTTTAAAATTTTTGATAAGTTGTTAATAGTATAGGGTTGCTTTTGTAAATATTCCCTCAGGGACTAAAAGTGTAATTGTTGAGAAACTTTTATAAAATATAGGTTCGGGGCTCATTTAAGTGACTTAACGGATGATTCAAAATACGAAACTTGCGCCATTGTTTTTCAATTAATTTTTCTGAGAAAAATAAGTATTTACTTGATAGTATTTCATAAATATTTTTATAACATTTATAAAAATGTTCGTTATTTATTTGGTGAACCGGTTACGTCTCGTCCGAAATAAAAATAAAAATATATTTCTAACTCATATGTTCGCGTTATCAACAAACGTTTTCGAATAAAATAATGACTAATTTATTAAATATTTTCATTTAATAAAAAGTGTTAAAAGAAATAGATTTAATTATTTTTGTGTGTCGGTACCTGGTATGTGCTTAATTACACATACCATTTTCCATTCTAAACGGACTTAAACGACTAAAAACGTACCAAAAATACATTGTATTTGTATGTTTTGCTTTTGTATTGTGCAGGATACGGATATTCAAGAAAAGGAACAAAAAGAAAGCCAAAACCAAACAAAGTCAAGCACGGGAAGGAAAGGACCAAGTCAAGTCGAAGTCTAAAGTCATCCGCTTGAAGAAAATACAACTTGAGGGGCTAA